>CM038214.1:277808126-277860626 GCA_021442155.1 Cymbidium sinense | reverse complement strand
CCTTGCATGATAGGGAATGCTTGACCTGGGGTATCCCTTGTGGGAGAACACCTTCTTCTAGCTGATTTGCCCCATAACCTATTTTCATCGTGCATATAGGCATCAAAATCCTAAAGCCTTTGTAAAAAAGAAGTGTCAAAATTGAAATAAAATTTGAAAAGATTTTGCATTTGTAGATTAAGTCATTACTCATAACACTCTCATGCTCTAGTCTCTTAGGGAGTGGGTTTAAGGACTCTAGTCTCTTCTAAATAACTACCCCAGCTATCTTGTAACTCATAAGACTTGCTATGAATTTAAAGCATAGGAGGTTAGGCTACCACTCTAAGTGGTTGTAAGCCCATAATGTGATTTATCCTCTCTTGTGGAGGTAAACCATATACACACCTTCACTTAGACTTAGGTCATGCTTTGGTTTATGCCAAAGATCCCTGATTTAGGATCTGAGGTAGTTATTTCCTTCGAGATACTAGCATAAATCCTCACTTATTAGGCATTTTTGCAATCTTGTGTCATTGGATTATAAGTCATAGCTTTCTAATAATAAGTCAACTTTAATAAATTCAATCTCCTCAACTTCAAACATATAAAGCCTAACCTTAGGATAGATTGAAATGCTCACTAGGCTTCCTAGTATCATGAGCATTTCCTACATTCTCTTTTTCTTGATAATAAGTCTTCTCCTTGAATAATCCCATTAGATTTTCCAATACAAATAATCATTTGATAGTCTAGCCTTGAAATCTTTGGAGACCATAATTTTAATTTAATCAAGAGTATTCCTAAAGAATTCCCATTCTTTATGATGTAATTAACTATGAGGCTTTCCTTGGGAACTTATGAACTTGGCAATATAAACCCTACTTTACTTTTCCATATAAAGTAAAGGAAAGATCTCTAGTACATTCGAAGACCCATCATGCTTTAGGAGTCCTTTTTAGGTGATTAGGTCTATTATAGGGTGATGATTTATATCTTTCAAGATAGTACATCATACCTTAATGTAATACCGATCACTTCAATACCCAACCCTAAGATCTACGTGGTGTCCTACCTCCAAAAATGAACACCACAAATTTTATCAACTACTAGGAGGATTCTCTCTCCATCTCTAGTAGACATTATTGTCTCCAAGCATTAAGTGGACTTATATTATATATAAGCCCAAAGACTATCTTTCTTTATTGGCACTTAGCTTATTTCATCCTTAAGCAAAGCCAACATCATTTAGGTTTTAGGACCTCACTCTGTGTAGGTCTTAAAATCCCTATAGAGTCCCCTAATAGCTAAAAGTAAACTAACTAAATAAAGGAGATGACAAAATACATATTTTTGAACCTCTTTACCACTAGCTTGGTGGGGTAATGTTTATCCCACATTTAAGAAAACTCAAACTAAAATAAATAAAGTCTTTTGAAAAATATTTTCAAAAGCACTTTTCATAAACAAAATCATTTTTAAATTCACTCCACATGAAGTTTGCAAAAATATAAAATTTTCAAATATCTTTAAAATAAAAGACAATCAACCTCATTTAACATACCTAAATTTGTTAAATGAGGGTCCTCTTTCAAAAATTAAAATCAAATTTACAATCAACAAAATCCCTTTCAAAGATTTTCAAAAAGCACATTTCTTAAAATAAAATCAATTAACCAACTCCATTTAACAAACCCAAATTTGTTAAATAAGTTCCATTTTTAAAATCAAAATAAAAAAAAAATCAAAATCAACATATAATTTAACCTTACTTAACAAACTCAAATTTGTTAAGTTAGAGTTCCCCTCTTTTCAAAAGAAATATCATACACAAAGTCAAGATATATATTTTGAATCTCATTTGGCATGCCCAAAATTTTCAAATAAGAGTTATATTTTCAAAAGAAACCACACATAAATAATTGAACTCCATTTAGTATACCTAAAATTGCTAAGTGGAGTTCCACTTTTTCAAAAACCAAAACAAATTGGATCCTACATAGCATACCCACATTTGCTAAGTAGAGTGCCTTCTTTCAAAATTATGAAAAAATTAGTGCACATTTGAATTCCATTTCACACACCCAAACTTGTCAAATGAGAATTCCCCTCTTTTTAAAAATCAAAACAAATTGGACTCTGCTTAACATACCCACATTTGCTAAGTAGAGTTCTCTTTTTCAAATCACAAACAAATTAAACACAATTGAATTCCATTTGACATACCCAAATTTGTCAAATGAGAATCTCCTTTTTATAAAATCAAACATCATCATGAAAATCAAATTGAACTCCATTTAACATACACATTTGTTTAAGAGAGTTCACCTCTTTCAAAATGAAACAAATACCAAGTCATACTTACTTATATCACATTTGTTAGGTAAGAATCCACGAATTAAAATCAAACACATTTTGGACCTTTTCAACATACCACATTTGTTAAGTAAGAGCCCTATCTTCAAATCAAAACACAACACACTTGAGCCACCTTAGCATAACAAATTTGTTAAGGGTTTCACTTTTCAAATCAAAATAAAACATCAAATATTTTGGATCTTACTTAACATACCACATTTGTTAAGTAAGAATCTCACTTTCAAATATATTAAACACACTTGAGTCATACTTAACGTTCAAAGTTTGTTAAGTAAGGGTCTCATTTTTCAAAATCAAATCAAAACACATCAAACACAATGGGATTCACTTAGCATATCTAAATTTGCTAAGTAAAGATCCCATTGTCAAATCAAAATAAATCAAATACATAACAAACAATCATCACAAAAAACAAAGATATTTTCAAAAATATTCTCAAACATGCACTTAGATCTCTCTTGACATACCCAAATTTGCTAAGAGAAAGATCCAAAATCAAAATCTCAAAACAAAGGATTAGCAAAATAAAATCATCTCCAAAATCTCTCCAAATGGAGAGCCTCATTCAACATATCCTAATTTATTGGATGAAGGTTCCAAAATCAACAAACCAAATCTTATGGCAAAGTCTCTCTTCAAAATTCTAAATCAATGAACCCCACTTAGCATGATTAAATTTGTTGAGTGTGGGTTCAAATTTCAAATTCAAATCAGAAATTTGTGATTAAAGGAAAATATTAAGGTCAAAGTCTGATTTAGTTATATTTTCACATGTAGAGATATCAGAGTAGTCAATTAAGCTCAATCTCCAATTAGTATAGTTGCCAGGGCTCCTAGCAAGTTTTTTTTCCCTTTGCCCTCTGGTGTAGACTTGGCCTTGGATCAGGCCAATCTCACCACGATTAAGGCCACCCACATGATTTACTTTGGATGTGGCTTCGAGGGCTTTAGAATTACATATGAGGGGGTAGCCCTCACAACTGTCAATAGGTAGGAGGTGGCAGGGAAGAAGCCACTCCTCCACATTTATGTTTGGTCTGACCTCAAGATTCTCTATTCGAAGAGGAAGGCTATGATGGTCCCTGCCCTAGTGCTAGTGTAGTTCAGTCTACTTCTATTTTTCCTACTGCAGCTCTGGTGTGAACTATTACCTCCTCCTCGGTCCCCTCAAAGGGGAAGGCTATCCAGGTATATTCTCCCCACCTTTGAGGTGGGCTCTGCAACATACCACTCTCCCACAGCAAGCAAGAATATAAAGGCACCAAGAGAGAGTGGGAGGGGCGATCATATATCGAGGAGGGTTCTCCTCAAGCAGTGTCCCCTTTCTTGGGTGGTAGTAAATTCCACCCCCTCTCTGGTTCCGATGGAGAGGAGGATGCTAGGAGGATTGCTGCATCTCCTCCACCACCAGCTTACTATGAGGTACCAACTAGGAAGAGGAGGAAATTTTATGTTGGCCTCAAAATAGTTCTTCACCAGGTTGGCAAAGCCTACGGACGCTCAGAGTCTAGTGCATTATTAAATCTGAGGATTGTGACCCCTAGGAGCATCAGTTCCCAGATCCATTGAGAGAGCCACGAGGCAGGCGGTTATAGGAGGCGGTAGGGAGAGTAGTGCCGGGCGGGTGGCCTCTGCACTTGTTGATTTCCCATATCGATGGGCCACTAGGGCCAATCGAATAGATAGTATAGTACTCACCAGAACCACCAGCCATCAGAGGATAGCTCTAGTGGAAGGCGTGTTAGCCCCATCATCATTCCCCATCCACCGTTGCTTAGTCCTCCTTCAACTATTACCAAAGTTCAGATCTACATCGGGAGAGGAAGTCCCCATTTGTGACATCTGGCCTGAGTCCCCATTGGTGATCGCATGTCCTGGGATCCCACTCCATCTACTCCACCTACTGAGGTGAGGTCGAGCTCTCCCATTTGACCTCCCACTTCAGTTGTGGTGAAGGAGTGGCAACCCAAAGTCACCATGGTTGTGCCACCACCATAACCACAACAGCCACAACAGTCACCACTAGTAATAGTGACAATAAGAGAGGAGGGAGGGGACACCAGTATAGTTCCCATGGAAGTTGATCCTCACATTAAGGGTATTCCATTAGTAGGTAGCATCCATTGCATAGATTCAGATGAGCATAGATCCATAGGTGGCCATCAGTGAGTCTCTGTTTCGATCCAGCCAGGCACAGTAGGAGATAGTTCATTGGATGACATCTTAGAGTACTTTGCTGAGAAGAGACAACTTCTAGATAAAGATCATTCAAATTGAGGAGGAGGGGGAGCTTTTGACTCGATGGATGATCTTCTAGAGGATCCAGTCCACTTGGTAGATAGCTCCCTTCGAGACCAAAGCCGGTGTGTTGTGGTTGAAGACTATATCCAATCAACCCAACACCTCTTCCAGTAGCTTAGGTAGAAGGATGATCAAATCCATAGGTTGGAGAAGAAGGTTAATGATTTGTTAGTGGCAGTACTAGCACTTCAGAACCAAGCTCTAGCATTACATCCTAGCCCTATGGAGGCTGAGCAACCTGAGCTTCTACATATGTTAGAACCCCCCAAGAGTACCTCTCCTATAGATTAGGACAGTGGTAGCTACATAGAAATGTCATAGATAACATCTTTGTGTAGGAGAGAGACTCAAACAAATGGTGGAACAATGAGTGAGAGAAGCATTGGCACAAGTCTGAGGTACCTCATCCATTCCAAAAGGTAGACCCTACCTAGAGTAATTTATTATAGTTTAGTATTCTGAAAGGTTTGTGCTACCTTCTTTCAAGATTTTTGATGGCATTGGGAACCCTCGACAGATATAGCGCGCATTAGAGCCAGCTGTTGCTATGCTGGTGGAAGTGATGCACTTTTCTTTCGCTTATTTATCAACAATCTTTCAAAGATTACATTCGATTGGTATGCCAAATTTCCCAACAATTTGGTAAAGACATTTGCTAAGTTGGGATAACTTTTCATTATGAGATTAGCTAGATCTCAGTAAAGGGTGACTACGGGCTATCTCATTGTAGCACAATAAAACCCCGGTGAGGCCCTCATTGATTATATTCTCATGTGGTGAAACTTGAGTATGGAATATGAACCGTAGCTGTCTGAATAGCATGCCATAGAGATTCTTCTTAAGAATATTCATGTCCCAATTGCTTTTATGCTCAAAGGATTTACTATCAAAACCTTTGAGAAGTTAATCAACAAGGTGGCTAGTCTACAAGGAGAAGACAAATAGTTACTTTTCCATGACCAGTCATCCAAGCCTAAATTACAGAAAGCTTTTGAAAAGAAGCAAATGGCAGTGGCATCAGTTGACAGGTGGAAGTAGCCACTTAGAGTTCAGTTTGAGAGACCTAGAGCTCAGCAGCCTCCGCATCCACCACCTCTACCACCACTTTGGTCATCATACTGGCCACCATAGTCTCCTCAATGGCCATTACAACCACCTCCTTAGCAGTATACCCAACAGTATACCCACCTACTCTTCTGGACAAACTAAACAAGCCAAATTCATTCAAGAGGGAGGTAATCAGGAAATTATTTAAAAATCACTTAAAAAAGCCTAATTTCTAGCTACTATAGCCTAATAGGCCGGAGGAAGTGGGCAAGAGTGATGATCCTAACTTTACCCCTACCACCACATGTTAGGCCATGCATCACCTTCAAGGACTGGCTTGAGCATAGCCACAAGTTGGGTGCCATAATTTTTGCTATAGATTACTTATTTGAACAACCATCTAGTTCTGTTAGGGTAATCCTTGGGGATACATGTAATCCTTTTAAGAAAAAAGAAGGTTGGAGTATTTCCTTATCCTAAACCTCTAAAAAGATTATTTCTAAGATCAAGAAACTCTCCTTGCAAGTGCATAAGGCAGCTCAAACCTCCAACATCAAGGAAGGTTTGCATATTGCCAAAGATAACTTGAGAAAACTGGAGCTCAGTAACAACACTAGTCCACACTTGCCTGGGATAGTTCAGTAGTGTAACCATCGATCGAGTCTAGCATTCTCTCCACCATTGTAGCTTCTACTTCATTCATTTCTTCTTTGGATAGGAGTGTTGTATCAACAAACAAATACACTAAAACACTTACCCGACTTACTTTATTTGATTTCTATCATGTACCTCCACCTAAAAAGAAATCAATGAATAAAATAGATTTCACTTACATCTTATCCATTTATGATAACCTTGATTTTATTTCTATTGAAAGCTCTCCAAGTCTAGATAAATAATAATAGCTCTAATAATTCTGATCCATTTTCTTCCAATTCAGAATTAGACATTCCTTTTCTAAATCAATCGAGTTCACCCAATGAGAAAGACTTAGAGTGAACCGACTCTAAGGGTCCCATAGGACAAGTTGTAGGTATACCCGATGAGCAAGTAGAACTTCTCGCCAACCTGCCACATGAAGTATCTGAAGTTAACCTATGTAGTGGTAAAGTTCTACTGGGGTAGCACCTCGAGATAAAAGCAGTCATTGGTTCTAGTAAGCAGATAACCCCTCCACAGGATGCTCTACCTGTGGATATGCTTGTGGAGGACCAGCAAGAGTTGATTACAACATTCTAGCTCACCTTAGATAGTTACCAGCAAAGTTAAGCATATATGATGCCATTATCTTATCTAAAAAGATGAGGGAATCTCTAATCAAGACTTTTCTTGATTCAAAGATATGCTTAGCTTAGCTGACCACTACTATAAAGGAGGCTTACTATTAAGAGAATGTCCCAGGACTCACTTTCAATGATGAAGACTTGCTGTTAGGGATAATTAGACACAACCATCCCCTCTACATCACAGTGGACATGGTTAGATTTAGGCTATCTAGAGTGTTGTTTGACCCAGATGCAGCAGTCAACATTATGAGTCTAAAGACCCTTGCTTACTTGAGGATGAATATCTCCAAATTCAACTCAGAGAGGATGATATTGAAAGGATTCAATGAGCAATGCAAGAGGGCTTTAGGCTCCATAGTGTTGCCAATGGGGATTGGAAAGTGGAATACCCAAGTCAAGTTTCACATTATAGATTCGATACATCTTTCAATGCTTTGCTAGGAGAGTGGATACATGAGAACAACATGGTCCCATCCTCTTTGCAGGCATCAAGTTCATGAGTGGTGGGATCGAGTACTATGTCAAAGGAGATCACAAGCCATTTACAGTTCACGAGGTCAGCATTTATGAGGATGTATACTATCAAAATCAGTTTATCTTACAAACTTGGCCAAAGCTAAAAAAGAAAAAAGGAAAAGAAAAAAAGAAAAGAAAAAGAAATAAGATTAAAATAAAGAGGGAGAAGTAGACTTGGAGGAGGAACTAGAGCACAGTGGATTCCACCCATAGTTCATTAGTCCATTCGAACATATGGGTAGGATGACCTGACCTCCACCATGTAGAGGAAGAGGTAGATCCAAACGCAGCCCTAGGGATGGAAGCCTCCTTATTGGCAACCCAAAAGGAGATATGTCTTAGCTACCAGGAGTACACCTGCTATCTATATAAACTTAGAATCTACTTTAGAGGATGAATCTTATATGGTTAACACACCAACCAGCTCTTCTCAGTAGCAAATTTCTTTCAAGGTGACACTTGAGCTGGACAGTGATGAAGACTGGGCTCCAAAGCAAAGCATGAGTGTATCCAAATCTATATATGAAATAGATTGGCATCAGTTGGGAACCTTTGCTCTAACCAAACTTTTCTCAAAAAAGTTGAGGGTTTGGCAGTTAAGGAAGCTCCTAAGTCATCCATAAATGTGAAGACTAAGAGATTCTTTCTAAGAGCATCATCCTCAAGTCAATAATTTGATGTAGAACTTAATGATGGTTCATATAAAGATTTAATATAATTTCCTTTTGATTGGTACTCACCTTGTGTTCTTAATCTAGCAAAGAAGGGATTAATCTCACATACTTGGTCTAAACACAGGTTAGATTACTTCAAGAGGTAATGAGATCAAAAATGTAGACATTCTCAATCAAGACCAGGACAACGATTCAGTACAGTGGCTCCAGTCAATGATGAAAATTACTACCTAGTCATCTCCAATCATTTGGAATCTGATAGGTTCTTTTCAAATCATAGTAAATCTTATAAGGAGTTCTTAAACACTTTAGATGACCCAGATGATTTCCTTGTCAAGGATAGATCAGCAGAGTTTGAAGAAGAAATCAAATCAACCATTGATGAACTCAAAAAAACTAACTTAAGGACTGAAGAAGATCTATGCCCAACATACATCAATTCCTTATTGAACCAAACTGAAACCAATGACTTAGTTAGGATATTGACTAAGTTTCAGGATTGTTTCACAAAGAGTTATGAAGAGATGCCCAATCTATCTCCTGATGTAGCAGTCCACAAACTAGTGATAGAGCCTAGCACAAACCTTATCAAGCAAGCTCCTAGACTCATACGATTAGACATCAAACAACACATCATTTTAAAGAAAGCGATCGATTAGTGTGTCATAAAAGAAAAATACCCACGGTTGGGTATGTTACCAGTTAAGTAGAAGAAGGGCCAAATTCACATGTGCATCAACTTGAGGGACTTAAATAAGCCATGTCCAAAAGACAAATTTTCACTACCAATCCTAGAACTGATGGTGAACATTACCTCATCTCATGCTATCTTCTCTTTAATGGATGGCTCATCTAGCTACAATGAAATTAAGATGGCCTATGAAGATGAGAAAAATACTACTTTTTGAACCCCGATCGAAGTTTATTTCTATAAGGTTATGACTTTTGGCCTTAAAAAGCACATTTTCCCAGGTAGGCTATGACTCGAATCTTCAGTGAACTCATTCATCATCAAGTCGAGTGTTATGTCAATGATCTCGTAGAAGTCCACCTTTTTTAGTTGACAGTAGTTTTTGAAGGGTTAAGATAATTTAACCTCAAAATGAACCCTCTGAAGTGTGCATTCAAAGTAACTTCAGGGTAGTTTCTTGGGTTTGTTGTCCGACACCAGTGAATCGAGATTGATCCAAAAAAGATCAAAGTGATACTAGAAATGTCACCCCCCTAAAAGTCTAACTCAACTCAGACCATTTCAAAGGTGGTTGACGTATCTAAGATGCTTCATATCTGACATATCAGGATGGTGCCAGCCATTTTCAACACTTGTCAAAAAGGATGCTAAGTTCAACTGGGATGACAAGTGCTAGCATGCCTTTGAAGACATCAAGCACTACCTGAAGATGCCACTAGTTCTAGCAGACTCTATCCTTGGCAAGCCACTCATCCTCTACACTGCTGCATTGGATGACTCCCTTGGCACTTTATTCACCCAAGCCAATGATGATGGAAAGAGAATGCTCTCTATTCACCATCTAATCCTCTTGAATCCAATTATCCACCCATTGAGAAACATTCCTTTGTCTTTGCATCCCAAAAGCTACGACATTATATGCTTTCATCAGTCAACTTTATCTCTAAAGTTATCAAGTATCTAGCATTTGACTTTTTTGCAGGTGTGGGTTTGCTTTCAAATCACTTAAAATTATGAAAAGCACAACTTGTAACTCTTCCGGGAACTAGAATGGGGGAGAAGTGCAATTTCCTCAAAGCAATTTCTTTGTGGTGAGATTCTTTCATACCATGTTATCCAATCCTTGCACCAACAATGGCGAGTATGAAGCTTTGATTGCCGGTCTGGAGTTAGTAATCATGCTATGCATCCAAAATATCGATATCTTTGGGAATTCTCAGCTGGTCATCAACCAAATTGTTGGGTCCTACAAGGTTATTAAAACTAAGCTCCATCATTATCACAAGTACACCATGGAGCTGTTAGTCCAAATCTCATAGGTTACCATATACAAGATCCATCATCAACCAAAGCTTGCCAAATAGTTGGCATGCCTAGAAGATGAGTCTATATCAATAAATATTCAAAATAAACAAGTCCTATCTCTTATTGATTCTGAATTCATTGAGATATTCTCTCTTGAAGGGGAGGTTGCCATTGTCAAAAATGACGAGGAGCTGGATTAGAGGCAACAATTCATGGACTATCTAACAAAAGGCAAACTTCCTCAAGAGAAGTCATAATCGAGATAAAGCGAGCTCTTTTTTCTATCAATGGAGATACTAATGGTCCTTGATCATATGTGGTTACATTACTTAGACAAACACAGCCCATAAATTTGTGAGCTCGAGTTATAGCTCATAAATCCTTTTTTGAAGATGAAGACTAAGATCAAGAGATTGGGGTACTATTGGCCTATGATGATTACCGACTACATGAATGTAGCCAAGTGTTATCACCAATGTTAGGAGCATGGAGTGATCCTACACTAAGCACCCAACATTCTACATCCAACATTGGCCTCTTGGCCATTCGAGTGTTGGGGTTCCCTTTTGGATTTGTAAATCTGAGATAGGCCAAGGCCACCATAGCCCCTTCTTCAGTGGGTCTATCGCACACCTACAGGGTCCCTAACATAACACACCAAATTAATTAATTCAAATCAAATCAAATCAAATCAATATAAATTAAATTAATCATTAGGACTACTCTTGAGTTGATGTAAGAAACCCAGTAGCACTCACTCAATAATCACCTTAGGTCAAGTTTGATTTATTGTGTCATCGGTAGATCACCCCAACGACAGATCCCTACTTTTGAAGATGTATGTTTGCTACTCTTTCATCCTAGTACAGCCATTGCACACCGAAAGGTAACCCATAGGTCGGATAGCTCTGCCCTATGACAGTTGGACTACCCCTTTGGATTTGTAAATCTAAGTTAGGCCAAGGCCTCCGTGGCTCCTTCTTAGTGGGTCCATTGCACACCAACAGGGTCCATAATAAACCAAATTCAAAGCCAACCTTCCTAATGGAGTCAAGTTAAACATATCAAAATAAACCAAACTTCACCCCAAGGAGGCACAAATCAATTTAGTCTCCCTAGTGGAGCATAAATCAAAATCAAAATCTATCAAATTTAGCCTGGCTTATGTCTCAAGCAGATGTACCCTCAATTCAAAATCATTCTCCCTAGTGGAGCCATAACAAATCCAATCAAACTTTTATCCTCAGTGGATAACCCAAACCTGCTGCCCTAGTGGAAGGTTCATATTCCAAATCCCTACTGGATTCAAATCCATATCCCCAATGAATAAGCCTCCACATCAATTAGAATAAAATAAATTAAAATTAATTCAATCTTGATCCCCAATGGGTTATAGATTCTTATCCCCTGTGGATACACACAAAAACTAATCATATTCATAATCAAACTCAAATCTATATCCCCAGCGGATAGCTAGAACCTGCTTCCCTAGTGGAATATTCATATACTCAATCTTCAACAGATTTCTCTTTTTATGCCCCTAACATAATCCTCTCACATGTCATGCCCAATACATGTGTGATCCCTTAGCGAATCTTCCTTCATGTCTTTAGCATGAAATTCCAACCAAATCTTTTTCGCTCTCTTATGCCTTTCGCATAAGTTGAGTTGCATTATACTAAGATTGTGATTCTATCTATCTTTCGGACATAGGCATAGATCATTTTCATTAGTACTTGTAATCCTTTGGACGTTGTTGATCATCTTAGTCAACTCCAGTACATGCAGTGTGCCTTGCCAATTAACCCACACCTATTGGGTGTCCATTTATTAACCCGTTATTAGAGTGAGTTCTCAACCTCTTCTTCTTAGACCTTGGAGTCATCTAGACACTAATTCTTCCTTAGTCATAAGACACTTCTAGTAATTAGGTGAACACTTAACCTAAGCCTAAACACTTAGAAGGGTTAACCATAAGAGATATGCCTTAGGGATTAAGGAGACTCACCTACTATAATAAACTAAACCTAAACCTAAAATATACTAAACCTAAACCCTAAACTAAATAAAATAAAATAAACTTAAAATAAAACTAAACTTAAGGTTAAAAAAACCTAAAAAAAAACCTAAAATAGAAACCTAAAACCTAAACCTAAAAAAATAAAATAAAAACCTAAACCTAAAAATAAAAAAAAAAACCTAAACCTAAAAAATAAAATAAAAATAAAACTAAACAAAAAATAAACATAAACCTAAACCTAAACCTAAAAAGATAAACTAAAATAAATAACCTAAACTGAAATAAATAAACCTAATATAAATAAACTAAACTAAATAAAACTAAAAAATAAACCTAAAAAATAAAAAAATAAATAAAAATAAATAAAAAATAAACTAAACAAACTAAATAAACCTTAACCTACCAGTTTACTTAATTTAAAAAAAAAAAACCCCTAAACACTAAAACCTAAACAATAAACCCTAAATCCTAAACACTAAACCCTAAAACCTAAACCTTAAAACTAACCCTAAATCCTAAACCTACAACTCTAAACCCTAAACCCTAAACCCTAAACCTTATTCTAACCCTAAACCTTAAACCCTAAACCCTAACCCTAAACCTTAAACTTTAAAACCCTAAACCCCAAACCCTAAACCCTAAACTAACCTTAAACCCTAAAAACCCTAAACCCTAAACCTTAAACCCTAAACCCTAACCTTGAACCCTTAACCGTAAACCCCAAGCCAAAAAATTAAACCTAAAGTAACTAAATAAATTAAAAATTAAACTTAAACCCTAAAACCTAATAAACCCTTAAAATTGAAAACCATGGCGACAAGAACATCACTGAATGAGGCGGTTAAGATCTAGCGGGGCGAGAAGGTAGAGGCAATTATAGTAGTGGTGGTGGGGATCTGGAGGTCTGTGGTGGATATGGAGGTGGTGGTCGTGAGCAAGAGTGGTTATGGAGGCGGAGGAGTGACAAAGGTTACATCATCGTGTGGTGGCAGGGAGAGATCGGGATATGATCACGATCTCACTCTTGAGAGGAAAGGGGTGATTGATGGGAATTGGAGAAATTCAAGAACGGCAGATCCGATATGCTGCAGATGGAATCGTGTCTTTACATTAGAGACAGTTCTAGTTATCTAGGATTTTTTATTTTTTATTTTTTATTTTTTTTTATTTTTTTATTTTTTTAGTTATCTAGGATTTTTGAATTGCTTTATGCTTGCACATTTTTGATCTATGTCATCGCTCGTATCTTAAAAAACTTGGTCTGCTACTTGGTTGATTAAATCAAAAAGAAGAAATGTTGAATCTGAATTTGTTCTATGTCAAAAATAAATCATAAACCCTAAACTAAACCTAAACCATAAACCAAAAATATAACCCTAAACCCTAAACCTAACCCTAAACCTTAAACCCTAAACACTAAACCCTAAACTCTAAAACCTAAACACTAAACCCTAAACCCTAAATCCCAAACCGTAAACCCCAAACCGTAAACACCAAACCCTAAACCCTAAACACTAAAAAGCTAAAAACCTAAACCGAAACTAAATAAAACCTAAATCAATAAGAAAACCTAAAACTCACTAAAATAAAAAAATAAAATAAAACTATACTAAAATCACTAAAACTTAAACCGAAAAAAAGCCCTTGACCCTAAATCCTAAACCTAAACCTAAATCCTAAAAGCTAAAACCTAAACCTAAACTAACTAAAACCTAAAAAAATAAAATAAATAAGAAAACCTAAACTAAACTTAAAAGTAAAATAAAACCTGAAACAGAAAAAAATTAAAGATAAAAAATAAAAATATAAATATAAAGCCCCATGACTGTGTAAAATCATGTAACTGTACCATAAACCCTAATAATGAGCCATAAACCTTAAACCCTGATCATAAAACACAACCCTAGTTCTAGCCCTAAATCCCCAGGCCTAACCCTTAAACCCTGAGCAATAGCATAAACCCTAAACCCTAAAACATAAAAGCCTAAACCTAAACTAGATAAACCTAAAAATAAAATGAATAAAAACCTAAACCAAAATAAAATAAAATAATAAAATAAATAAAAACTTAAACAAAACCTAAAGCCTAAACCTAAACCTAAACCTAAAAATAAAATAAATTAAAAATTAAATAAAATAAATGAAAAAAACTGAACTAAAAAATAAAACCTAAATAAATAAAAATAAACCTAAAATAAAATAAAATAAACCTAAAATTAAATAAAATAAAAATTAAATAAAAACATAAACCAGAAAAATGAACCTAAAAATAAATAAAAAATAAAACCTAAACCCTAAACTAAAAAAAAAACCTAAACCAAAAATAAAAATAAAGTAAACCTAAACATAAACTAAAATAAACTAAACTAAAATAAATAAAACCTAAACCTAAAGCTAAAATAAAATAAACTAAAAATAAAGCTAAACATAAAGTAAAAAAAATAAAACCTTAAAATAAACCTAAAATTAAAACCTAAAACTTAAACCTAAGAAAATAAAAATAAAAACCCAAACCTAAAATTAAAAATAAAAAATAAACTTAAACCTAAAAAATAAAATAAAAATAAAACTAAACTAAAAAATAAATCTAAACCTAAAACTAAATCGAAAAAATAAACTAAAATAAATGTAAACTAAAATAAATAAACATAAAATAATTAACCTAAACTAAATAAAATAAAATATAAACTTAAATTAAAATATAAAAAAAAAAATAAAACCAAAAACTAAATAAACTAAATAAACCTAAACTAACTTAATTTAAGAAAATTAAATAAAATTAAAAAAAAAACCACCTACTAAAAATAACTTAAACCCTAAACTAAAACCCAAACCCCCAAACCCTAAACCAAAAAAAAACCCTAAAAAAACCTACCTAAAATAACCCAAACTAAAAAAATAAACCTAAATAAATAAATAAAACCAACCTATAATAAAAATTGAATAAATAAATAAACTAAAACCTAAACCTAAAACCTAAACCTAAAGAAAATAAAATAAAATAAAAAACTAATAAATAAAATAAATAAAAAACCTAAATAAAAAAATTAAACCTAAATAAAATAAAACTAAACCTAAAATAAAAATAAAATAAACTTAAAAACTAAAATAAAACATAAACCAAACCTAAAATAAACTAAAGCCAAAACCCTAAAAAAAAATAAAATAAATAAAATAAACCTAAACTAAAAAAAAATAAAATAAAAAATAAAATAAAAAAAACTAAACCTAAATAAAATAAAACCTAAACTAAACTTAAAAAGATAAAACCTAAACCTAAAATAAAATAAAAAATAAAACTAAATTAAAAAACCTAAATAAAAATAAACTAAAATAAAAAAATCTAAAAAAAATTATAAATTAAATAAACTAAATAAATAAAATAAAAAAATAAACATAAATAAAAATAAAAAAAATAAAATAAAATAAATAAATAAAAAATAAACTAAATAAACCTAAACTAATTTTAATTAAAAAAAAAATTAAATTAAAAAAATCCTAAACAGAAACCCTAAACTTGAACCAAAAATAAATAAAAATAAAAAAACCAAACTACTTAAACTAAAACTAAACTAAATAAAAGCCAAAATAAAAAACAAACCCAAAACCTAAATAAAAATAATGATCTGACCTAAAACTGAAAAATCTAAATAAAAAAAAAAAAAAAATAAATAACCCTAAACCAAAACTCTTAAAATAAATAAAACTAAAATACTAAAACTGACCTAAACCTACCCTATCTACTAATAAACCTACCCTAAACCACAAATAATAAAAAAACTAAAACTAAACCTAAATAAAATAAATAAATAAACTAAATAAAATAAACCTAAACTATAACCTAACTTAAACATAAAATAAATATAATAATAATAAATACAAAATAAAATAAAGAAAACCTAAACCTAAATAAAATAAACTTAAGTAAAACCTAAAATAAAATAAAACTAACATAAACTAAAATGAAATAAACTAAATAAAATAAATAAAACTTAAACCTAAAAAATAAAACTTAAAATAAAACCTAAAATAAATAAAAATAAAACCTAAATAAACTAAAAATATAAACCTAAAATAAAATAAAATAAATATATAATAAACCTAAAACTAAACTAAAATAAAACTAAATTAAAATATAAACCTAAAAAACTAAATAAAATAAATAAACTAAAATAAACTAAACTAACTAAAAAAAAATAAACAAAAAATAAACCTCAAATAAAAACCTAAACCTAAACCAAAAAATAATATAAACTTAAACCTAAAAATAAAAAAAATAAACCTAAACTTAAAAAAATAAAATAAAATAAAACTCAACTAAAATAAACTATAAAAAAATAAAACCTAAACTAAATAAATAAACTTAAAAAATAAAATAAATAAATAAAATAAAAATAAAAATAAAATAAAATAAAAACTAATAAAAAATAAACTAAATAAACCAAAACCTACTTATTTACATTATAAAAAAAAAACCTAAAAATAAAACCTAAAAATAAAATAAATAAAAAAACTTGTACCTAAATAAAATAAAATAAAAACCTAAACATAAACCTAAATCTAAACCTAAACCTAAACTTAAACCTAAACCTAAAAATAATATAAATAAAAATTAAAAATTAAACTAAAATAAAATAAATAAAAACCCAAACTAAATTAAAAAAATAAAAACTAAACCTAAAATAAAAATAAAATAAAGTTAAAATTAAATAAAATAAAAACTAAATAAAAATGTAAACTTCAAAAATACACCTAAGAATAAATAAGAAATAGAACCTAAACCCTAAACTAAAAAAACCTAAACCTAAAATAAAAATAAGATAAACCTAAACATAAACTAAAATAAATAAAACCTAAAACTAAACCTAAAATGAACTAAACCTAAACATAAACCTAAACTAAATAAAAGAAAATAAACTAAAAATAAACTTAAACCTAAAGTAAAAAATAAATCCTTAAAATAAACCTAAAATTAAAATCTAAAACCTAAACCTAAGAAAATAAAATAAATACCTAAACCTAAAATTAAAAAGAAAAAATAAAACCATAACCTAAAAAAGAAAATATAAATAAAACTAAACTAAAAAAATAAATCTAAACCTAAAAATAAACCTAAAAATAAACTAAAATAAACATAAACTAAAATAGATAAACCTAAAATAAATAAACTAAACTAAATAAAAATAAAAATAAACTTAAATTAAAATAGAGAATAAAATAAACAAAAAAATAAAAAACTAAATTAACTAAATAAACTAACATTAATTTAACAAAATAAATAAAATTAAAAAAAACCTAATCATAAACCTAAACTAAAAACCCCAAACCCATCACCTAACCTCACTAAAACCTAAACTCTAAATCTACCACAAAACCCTAAAAAAACACTACCTTAAAACTATAAAAAAGCCAACCTAAACCCAAAACCTAAAACCTAAACCTATAAATATAACTTAAAAATAATAAATAAATAAAACATAAACCTAAATAAAAAAAAAATTAAAATAAAATAAAACCTAAATTAACACCTAAACCTGAAAAGAAAATAAAAAAAATAAAATCTAAAGTAAAATAAAATAAATAAAGACCTAAACTAAACTAAAAAATAAAAAACCTAAATAAAATAAAAACTAAATCTAAAATAAAAACAAAATAAACCTAAACCTAAATTAAAATAAACTAAATTAAAATAAATAAAACATAAACCTAAACCTAAAATAAACTAAACCTAAATCCTAAACTAAATAAATAAACTAAATAAACCTGACCTAAACCTAAAATACCTAAACAAACCTAAACTAATAAAATGAAACCCAACTTAAAAATAAAGATAAAAAGATAAATAAATAAAACTACTAAAAATAAAAAAATAAAAAACCTAAACTAAAATAAATTAACCTAAAATAATGAAATAAGAAATAAAATAAACCTAAATAAAATTAAAATAAATTAAAATAAACTAAATAAACCTAAAACCATTTTGCTTAATTTAAAACCACTGAGCTCCTAAACTAAATCCTACATAAACCACATCCTAAATCTAAAACCACTGATCACATCACCACTACTGACTCACACCTTGGGCCACAGGCCCTGACCCTAACCCCAAAACCTAATGACCAACCTACCACCAACCATGATCCTAAATCCTAAACCTTACTTAAATGGGCCTAACTGACCCCAACCCAAACCAAACCCTAAATCTAATGACACTTGAACTCCTAAAGCCACAAAACTGAGCTAAATCACACAAACCCTAAACCCTCCTGACCCTAAACCATAGCCTTCCCCAAACCCTCCCAAATCCCACCTTGACCACCTAACCCAAATGTAAACTATTAAATAAAACATAAAATAAAATAAATAAACTACTAAATAAATAAAATCATGACTAAACTAAACTTACCTAAAAGTAAAAAAATAAACTAATAAATAAACTATAAATAAATAAAAACCTTATAAACTAGGTTAAAACCTAAATAAAATAAAAACTAAACGTAAAAGGAAAACCTAAAAAAAATAAAATAAAAACATTAACTTAAAAAATAAACCTTAAAATAAAAACTAAAAATAGATAAAAATAAATAAAACCTAAAGCCTAAACTAAAAAAAATATAAACCTAAAATAAAAATAAAATAAACAAAATAAAATTAACCTAAACCTAAACTAAAATAAATAAAACATAAACCTAAACTAAATAAAATAAAATAAACTAAAAATACACCTAAACTTAAACAAAAAAAACCTAAAATTAAACTAAAATAGAAACCTAAAACATAAACCTAAAAAAAATAAAAATAAAAACGTAAACCTAAACTAAAAATAAAAAATAAAAGCTAAACCTAAAAAATAAAATAAAAATAAAACTCAACAAAAAAGTAAACCTAAATATAAACCTAAACCTAAAAAATAAACTAAAATAAAAAACCTAACCTAAAATAAATAAACTAAACTATATAAAAATAAAAAAATAAACTTTAATAAAAATAAAAAATAAAATAAACTAAAATAAAGAAAAAATAAACTAAATAAACTAAATAAACCAAAACCTACTTGTTTACTTAATTTAAAAAAAAAACCATAAACCTTAAACCCACAATCCTAAACACTAAACCCTAAATCCTAAAAAACCCAATACCCAAAAACCCTAAATTAAAAACCCTAAACCCTAGACCTTAAACCCTAAACCCAAAACCCAAAACTTAAACCTAAAGTAACTAAATAAATTAAATAATAAACCTAAACCCTCAATCTAAAACCAACTAAACCTCAAGAATGGATGAAACCTTGATAGGAACATCACCATCAACCAGGCTCATTTTAGATCTAGCGGTGGTGGCAAAGGAAGAGGCGGCAGTTATCGTTGTGGTGGTTTGGGGATCTAGAGATGCTGGTGGATATGAACGTGGTGGTTGGAGCTATGGTGGTTATAGAATGAGGAGCAATAGTGGTTACAACTGGTTTGGTGGAGAGGAGATTGGGGATATGATGGTGGATCTTCTCGAGAGGCAGGTGGTTTTGATGGGAATTGGAGAAACTAAGAATGGTGATCGATCTCGCTTAGGAAACTATGTTTTTAGAGTAGAGACAGGTCTATTTATCTATGGATTTTGAATCGCTCTATGCATGATATTTTTTATTTATGTTGTCACTTGTGTCTTAACCCATTTGATTCAAAATATTTATGTAAAACATTTTTTATTTATGTAAAACCTAACCTAACCCATTTGATTCAAAATATTCAAATAAGCTCCAAATCACCTAAGTCCAAATATAATTAAATTAAATCAAAATTAAACCAGATTAAATTGAATCAAAGACATGAAATCAATGCATAAACACAAACATACTAAAAAATAAATCATGATGGGACACAAAATAGAAATAGGTCATTTTTGACCAATTAGGCTCCACTAAGTCAAAGTCAACAAATTAAAGTTTGATCAAATTGAGTCACTCCAAAGACTCAAAATCATCAAATGAACATGTTTGAGTATAAAAATAAACAAATCTAAATTTAAGGAAGATCCAAATGGGTTGATTTGGCCACCTAACCCAAGTAGACTCAAATGGATCCTATTAAATCTAAATTCAAATTAAATTGAAAATTAATTCCAATCAAACATCCAAAATTATTTAAAATTTATAATTAGATAAAATTTGGCCAACCATTGGGTTTAAGTTAATAAATTTGATAATTTAACTCAAATAAGTCCAATGTGGCTCATTAAGCCCAATTTTTATCAAAATGGGCTTAAATCTAAATCTACATCAAATAAAGCAAGATCAATTACTCCAAATCATCTTAAATACTTTTTCAAGCATGAGTGTAACCCAAACACACAATAATTAAACCAAATTGATCATTTGAATCAATTGAGCCTAACTAAAACAAAATATAATTAGCAAGGTAATCAAACTATAAAAATTGGAAAATCAATCAGATAACAAAAAAAATAATAATAATCAACATTGCCATTGTATAATTAAAATAGAAATATAATTAAATATGAACATCAAATATAAATTTGATTAAAATTAAATCAAAATAATTAACTAATAAATAAATAATAAATATACAATTTGAATAATCATTAAATGTAATATATGTAATTTATAAACTTGATTAAATTAAAACTATAATATCAAAATAATTAAAATTATTAAGATTTATAAATAAAAAAATAATAAGTCTAAAACAATAATAATAACAAAAAAAATTCCATCCGTAGTCACATGAAACCAAGAGAAGATATTTATATGTCAAGAATGTATGCTATCATTCTCACGACACATTTATCCCGTTAAAAAATACAATAAAATAATAATAAATTTGGACATCACTCTTTTATTAAAGCTAGCAAAAGCATCAAGTCTTATTTTTTATTTCACGTGGATCTCAAATAAAATTTTTTATTTTCTATTCAAATGAAAACCTGCTCTCCAGCTTTAAAAAATATAAAATAAAATAAAATATCTTATTTTACATGTTTGGAGCATGCAAGCCATCTCTCTCTCTCTCTCTCTCCATCTGAGAACCTCTCACGACTAAAAAAAAAATAGATGAGAAACTCCTTTCCAAGTTTTGCTTCCAAATACCATCTCCTCCTCCACTTTCATCCCCATGACGAACAAGAGAGAAAGTAGAGCTTTTCTCCTGCTGAGCTCTCTCATCATCGCCATTTTTTAAGAGAGGCCTTACCTCTCTCTCTCATCTTCATTCTTGCAAGAGCAGTTGAAGCCATCATTGTGTCTCACTCTGTCTGATCGAAGGCTAGCCACATGGGATTGGAGTCCCTTTGTTCATCCATCTTCACTCTTCATATTAGCCGCACACAAGCAATGTCTCATCCTCTTCCTGGTTCGGTTCTTCCTCCTCTCTGATCAAATTGAAGGCTAGTCTCACACCTCCCTCTCTTCTCATTATGCGAGCATACCAAGCTAGAGACTCATGCCCGACACTCTTATAAATAATCAAGCTTCATCCTTGATCCCACAGGTCGAGAGGCACTATAACCTGCAAAAATATTCATCACTCCAACTCAATACAAAATCCAGTCCTCTTTAAACACTTTCTAGCTGAAGGCATTCTTCTTGTCCTTCCATTCTTGGTTCAACAGTATCGTGCTACAACATCAAACCTCTCTCCTCTCACCCTCTTCCTCTACTAGACTACCGACACTTGATCCTCTCCACATTTCCTTACCAAAATGCTGCTGTAACTTTAATCTCTTTATATGTTAAACCTATTTTCCTTGTTCTAGCCTACATTCCACTACCTCCTATTCTCCATCCAGGTTTCCCTCCATTAGCTTGCATTTGAACTACGCTTCTCTACAGAATCCAAGTTCATGTAAGGATCCTCCATCTTCCTTCTAACTATTCTATCCACGAGAATGGTGAAGCTCTAGAAAGCAGCGACCATGAGTGAGCTTATAGGATACTTGGTGAGAAGGCAAGTCCAATCTCTTATTGATACTAAATTCATCGAGAGATTCTCTCTTGAAGGAGAGGTTGCCATTGCCAAAAAGGATGATGAGGTCGATTGGAGGCAAACCATTCATGGACTATCTAACTAAAGGAAAACTACCTCAAGGGAAGTGACAAGCCCATCAGATGAACCAGAGAGCTCTTTCCTATGCTCTCATTAATGGAACCTTATGTCAGCGGTCCTTATAACTAAAATAAGCCCATCATATTGGAATTGTGTTTTTTTTGTGATGTAATATTTTTAGATTGGATGTTAGGAATGAGGATCATTGGTTGGATGTTAGGTCATTGATAGTCTAACATTATTTTATATAGGGGATTGTGCTTAAGTGACCACTTAAAAATAAATATAAATGATCTCTTTGCAGGTTCCTTAAGCCCCTAAGTATAATCCAAGTTAGGATAGGTGGGCTTGGTTACCCATGTATAGGGTTCTAAGTCCAAATTATAAATATTACTACTTTGGATGTATGTGTGTTTAGCTAACATTTATTTTGCAAGTGTAGTTAGATTTACTTTTTCTTATTTTTAATATCCTTTTTCATTAGGAATTAGGATTAGTTCTATGGGGGTTTAAGATGAGAATTGACTAGAAGGCTTACTCCTAGGGTGCCATGTGATGCCTTGAAGCCTATGACACCAAAAGAAGCAAAGATATGAAGAAATGAAGGAGACATAAATAATTATGACTTGAAGACCCCCTATAGCATTTTTTATTTTTAATTATAATTATTCTTTTATATACAGGGTTGTATAAGGGTATAGCTCGATTACCCCTTTTCTCTTTTTGGGTCGTATGTCGAAACCCAACTGCACTGGCCTTTTATTCTTTGGTGGTAGTTTATAAAATTGTTTGATGTCGTGTTTAGATTGTGCATTAAAAACAACATGCTTTTCTTAGTTATCTCTTTTGCTTAATGGGAAAGCTTTAGGCTTCTTTCCTTCTTCCCATGGCTTAAGACAAGGGGATCTTTATCTCTTGCTTTATTTATTATTGATGTTGAGTACTTATCTAGGAGCATCAATGAGTTATTCTTAAACAATCTTAGTATGTAGTATAGAACTCTTGGTGGTCTTCCTATTTCCCACTTAAGCTTTATAGATGATTTTATTATTTTTTTCAATGCTTTTATTGATCATATCAAGAACCTCAAGATTTTTTAAAATATTTTTTGTTGAGAAAGTGGTCTTTCTATCAAGGATAACAAAAGTTATTTTATTACTTCTTCAAGTATCTCCAATAATAAAATCAATCAAATCCTGCATATCACTTATTTTAAACATCAACACTTACCTCTTAAGTACTTGGGTGCTCGTCTTTTTAAAGGTCGAAAACAATCCCACCTTTTTGTTGAGTTAATTCAAAAACTTTTAAATAAAATTTCTATTTAGGAATTCCATTTACTTTCCTTTGGTGGAAGGCTCACTATTCTTAAAAGCACTCTCAATTCAATGTATCTTTATTTGATTCAAACTATTATTCCCACTATTTCTACTCTTATCAGAATTGATCACTTGCTTAATAAATTTTTGGTCCAATAATTCTATTAAAGAATGCATTGGACTTCAGCATAAATGTTGTGGTCCTTTGGGTGAAGGTGGTCTTGGTTGCAAACTTATTCATGAAGCTATCCTTTGCCTTCTCTCATAAGTTATGGTGGAATTTTAGAATGAATGATAGACTTTGGGCTAATTTTATGATGGAAATATATTGCCAAGGTAAGCACCTTCTTACCTATGCTTATAAAGTTGGTGACTCTCTAGTTTGGAAAAGGCTTTGCTCCATTAAATGGGTTGTTGAATCCTTAATATCTTGGGGAATTCATTCTTTTGGCAAGATAATTGGATTGGCAATATTGACTCCTTTTATCTACACACTCTCTTATGCTATCAAAGTTAACTTTTTTGGCTTAATAACAATTGGAATGAAAACAAACTTTAGAACTACATTCCTTTTTTTTACAAGTTTTATAACATCACTATCTTTTCTAATAATTGGATCAAATTCTTTTCAAGCTCTCTTATAATGGTGATTTGTTCTTAAAGAGGTTTGGAATTTTAGAAATATAACACCTAATGTTTTCATTAAACTTTGGAACAATATCATTCCCATTTCTTATTCTTTAGCTTGGAGAATTTTGAATAACTTCATCCTATTGATTCCTTGCTTAAAGCATTTTATTTACCTTCTAAGTGTTGTGTTGCTTTCATATTGAAAATGTTAATCATGTTTTATCAATGGTGTTATTACTTCCAAACATCAGATATGGTATGATGATTTATTTAACACTAACTAATTTCATGGCTCTCTTTCATTATATCAACTTCTTGAAGTTTGTTTCCATAAAACTGTGAAAGGTCATATCAAAGTTTTAATTGCTATTACTTTTATTTGGTTCATTTGGATGGATAGAAATGATGCTAAATATCATTGGTATCCTATGAACCATAAAGGATCCTTGCTAGAACTAAAGAAAAATCCATGTTTTTTTAATGCAAATTTAATTAGTAATCTTCACTTTAGAGGTTATAAATTTTGGCTAAAATTGGGTATCACTTTGCATGATGATCCTTCCTACAAGAGTATTAGGATTATACATTGGATTTTCTAAAGAAAATTTTATTAAGATCAATACTGATGGTTGTTTCCCCAAACAAATATGGTTGTGGTGGAATTCTTAGGATCTAAAGTGCTTTCATTTGTGCTTTTTACCCCTCAAAGCTTGTTCTATTATTTATGCTATCATGATTGTTAACAAAGCTATTGATATTTGTTTAAGCAAGGACTCTTTAATATTTGGATTGAAGTTGATGCTCTTCTATTACTTGATATGCTAATAATAATAAAATGGGGAATCTTATTTTATCTTCTTAATCACACTAAAAGCTTCTTTCACAAGTTTCAAACAAAATGTTTCACATTCTTCATCAAGGTAATGCTTGTGTTGATTTTCAGGCTAATTTGGGAGGGATAATAAATGAACCTACTTTATTTAATAACCATAGCTTAACTAAGCATTTGCGTGGTATGGTCAATCTAGATAACACTGGATTGCCTTACCTCAGATTTTAAACTTCTCCTATTTTGTTAACCTTTTTACTATGGTGCTTTTATTCAGACTATTTTTTGGTTGTTTATTTTATGCTTCCCTCACCGGAAGTGGTTTTCTTGAGTTTATTTCATACTTCCCCTTCCTCTTAACCCCATTCAATACTTGGTGACCTTTTTTGGGTAGTGGTTTTTGGTTTCCTATCCTCGAGGGGTGGTTTTCTTCTATGGCTCATGCTATGCTTCTTTTCTCACATAGCTAGTGATTTTTTGAGGGTCTGCTGTTGGGTTGTGGCTATGCCAATTTTTGGCCTACCCCTTTTATTAATGGATGTTGTGTTTGCTTCTGGTTTTGGCTAGCTATGGCCTTATTCAAATTGGATTTTCAGCCACTATGGTTGGTTCTACTGGTTGTTACTGTTTGCATCTTCCATCTTCCTGGCTATTTTGGGTGATTATTTTTTCATGGTTATCATTAGCCTCTTCTGGCTTGGCTTAGTTTTGGGTTTTTTGGTGGTTGATGTTCTCCTTTTTGGTTTGGCTTGGTCTCTAGTTGGTTTTCCCTTTGCCTTGTGGATTGGAGGTAGCTTGTTATGTCATTGTTGTATTTTCTCCTTGTGGTGACTACTCTTTGGGATTTGGAAGGTGTTTGTTTTCCTGTTCCTTTCCTTATAGTTTTTTCTTTTGTGGTTGGGTGGTCCTCCTTGGCCTTTGTCTAGCAGGGTGACTACCATTTTTGTTTCTTGGTTATTTTGGAGATCTCCAGGTGGGTTGTGGTTTTGTCTACTGTTGTTCTTTCCCTCTTTTTTGGGATGCATATTGGCTTTGTCTGCTAGTTGGTTTTGTTGGTATTTGTGGTTTGCTATTTTCTTTGGTTGGGTTGGTTTGGGGTGGATGTGTTATGTGTTTGATGGTTGGTTTAGGTGCTTTTGGTTGGGTTTCTGGGTTTTCTGGGTTGGTTATCCTCTCTTGGGTGCATACTTTTCCTTTATTTTTGTTCCTAGATTTGGGTGTCGTTTTCTCGATTTCTCTCGCTCATCCTTTGGCTACTAGCCGTTATTTTATTGGCTATTTTGTTGGTGGAGGATATGAGCTCTTGTGGTTTTTTGGTCCTATTTTAGGACTTGTTGTTTAGGGTTGGCTGCTTAAGGGGTTCTTTGTGGCTGCTATCTCAAGTTGGATGCTTGTGTCATGGCTTGGGGTTTTGGGAATTCTTTTGGTTGTTGGTATTGGCTCCCTATGGTTTATTTGGCTCTCTTTGTTTCATGATATTTGCCTCTTGGTTGGTGGCGATGGATTTGTTGTTCTTTTGGCTACCTTGGTGGTGGTTTTGATGGTAATTTATGGATGCCCTTTTGGCCCCTCTATACTATGGCTTTTCTCTCTCTGGTGCTGACTCCTACTATTTTGCTAATTGGGTAGAGGTGTTGCCTTTGGATTTGGATTTCTAGTGCTCTGGAGATAGTCGGGGGTTGTTGTTTTGCCTTTGGGACTATTTTGCTCGATTGTGTTATTCCTCCTTGCCTTTCTATTTTTATTTTGTCCTTATGTGTTTTTTTTGTGTTTCTCTTCTTATTGGTGGTGGCTTCGGTGGAGTTACTACTTGGTTTATTTTAGCTTGCCTGATCTGTATAACTTCCAGGATGTTGGCTTTAAGTGATTAGTTTGTTGTGGGTTTTGGTTGGTGGGTTGGTTGGCCTTGTTAGGTTGTTTTTTTATCTATTTATTTGGTGTGAATTGGATCACTATGGACTATTTTTCCTTGGATGGTTGCTTATATTAGGTATCTTTGGCTATGATGGCCTTGATGTTTCCTCATATCTTCTCTGGTTGGTAGCATGCATATGATTGTAACTCTTCTCATAAAATTTGGATGCTCATATTTGTTGAGAGATCTAAGCGAGCGAGCCTTCTCTTTCTTAGCTCTTTCTAAATTGTTTACTTATCTTTTCCCTTGAGCTATGACCATTGCCTTTGTAGTGTTTTGCAAATTTCTTTTGCGGTTGGAACTTCAGATGGAATGATCTTTACATCAACTCAATGTTGATGTGGATCTTGCTTATCTTGACTTCTCAAAGGGATCATGAACTACTAGTAGTCTTTTTCTTTCTTGAGTTATATTAGTCTTATTTTGTGTCTTTTCTCATTTGCTTTTAAGGTGTTATATTTCTTTTTAATTTTTTTCATTGTACTTAGATGGGGTTTAGCTCTTTAGGTTTCTTGTAACTCTATGAGTAGAACTTTGAGCTTTACCCCTTTTAAGGACATTTTATCCCTTTTTATATGGTAATAAAATTCTAACTTTCCCAAAAAACCCTAAACACTAAAATAAAGAAACCTAAACCCTAAATCACGAAAAAAACCTAAACCTAAACTAAATAAAAAAAATAAAATAAAAACCAAACATAAATAAAAAAATAAAATAAAATAAAACCTTAAAAAAACCTAAACCTAAACTTAAACCTAAACTTAAAAGAAAATAAAAAATAAAAAAATAAACTAAACTAAAATAAAATAAAAAAATAAAATATAAACTAAAAAATAAAACCTAAATAAAATAAAATAAAATAAAATAGATAAAATAAACTAAATAAAAACCTAAACCTAAAAAATAAACCTAAAAATAAATAAAAAATTAAACTAAAACCTAAAAAAAAAACCTAAACTAAAATAAAATAAACCTAAACTAGTAAAAAAACTAAAATAAAATAAACTTAAATAAAATAAACTAAACTAAAAAACCTAAAACAAAATAAAATAAAATAAACTAAAATAAACCTAAATTAAAAAAAAAAACTAAAATAAAAATAAAAACCAAAAACTAAAAAAATAATAAAATAAACACAAAACCTAAATAAAAATAAAACTTAAACATAAAAATAAAATAAAATAAATTAAACTAAAAAGTAAACCATAAACTTAAAAATAAACTAAAACCTAAAATAAATAATCTAACTAAATAAACATAAAAAATAAATCCAAATAAAATAAAAAATAAAATAAACTAAATAAACTAGATTTCTTAAACCCTAGAACCCTATAAAAACCTAAACTTCACCCTAAACCTAAAACCTAAACCCTAAGAACTAAAACCTAAAATCTAAACTAAATAAACTAAAATAAATATAATAAACTAACATAAATAAAATAAATAAAATAAAACAACAAAACATGAACTAAAAATAAAATATAATAAATAAAAAATAAAAACTAAAATAAAATAAATAAACCTGAACTAAACTAAAAAAACAAAATAAACCTAAAATAAAAACCTAAATATAAACTGAATAAAAAAATAAAATATGATTAAAGTAAATAAAAAAATAAATAAACCAAATAAAACTAAAATAAATAAAATTAACCCTAAACTAAAAAAAAAAAACTTAAACCTAAAATAAGCAAAAAATAAAATAAACTAAAAAACTAAACTAAAATAAACTAAACTAAATAAATAAACCTAAAAACCTAAATAAACTACCTAAACCCTAAACTAAATAACAAAATAAACCTAAACTAAAATAATAACTAAATTAAATTAAAATAATAAACCTAAATAAAAAAATAAACTAAACCTAAAAAATAAAATAATAAAACTAAAATAAACTTAAACCTAAAATAAACTAAAAATAAACAGACTAAAATAAAATAAACCTAAAATAATAATAAACTAAAATAAATTAAAATAAAATAAATAAATAATAAAAAATAAATATAAAGCTAATAAAAAATAATTAAATAAATGTAAACTGGGTTTGCATAATTTTTAAAAACCCTAACAAAATACTTAAACTATAAACCCTAAATCCTAAACTCTAAAATCTAACCAACCACAATCCCAAAAATACCTACCAACCTAAAGCTAACCCTAAACCCTACCCCACTGACCTAAACCCTTACAAACCATCTACCTAAACCTAAAACCCTACTAACCACACCCAACCCACACCCTCACCTCAAAATCCACAAACCTAAATCTTAAACCCTAAATTTATTTTTTTTTTGTGGCCAGCTGGGTTATGTTTTGACCTCTACCTTTTGGGTTGGCACGGTGGTTGCTACAGTGGTTCTATCTTTCTATCTGGGTTGGCTTGGTTTTGGCTTTATTTTTTTTCTTTATCTTGTGACTTTAGTTGTTGGTTAATGAGTTGGTTTCTGCTCAGGCATTATTCTATTATCTACACTGGTTGGTTTGTTGGCTCTCCTCTTGAACTTGAATTACTTTTTGCAGGTTTTTTATGGTTGGATGGGTGGCCTTCCTAGTGGGATCTGTTGTTGGTTGTTTTTTTTTGGGCCTTCTTTTGGAGAATTTATTGGCTACTATTTTGGGTTTGCCTCCCATTCATTATTGTTTATTGTTGGATCCTTCTTTTCCTTGGTTTTGCATTGGTTATTCTCTGGATTAGCCTGTTGGTGCATTATTTTTAACATTTTTGTATTATTATATTAGTCTTTATTCTTTGGGGAAGTTTAGTTTTTTGGTAGTCTAACTACTTATTACCTTTCTATGGTTGCTTCTTTTGGACCTATAATGTGTGGTGTTTTGTTGGTTTTCTTTTCTTTGATCTTGGGGATTCTTCCTTTGTTGGTTATGATGGGCTCTCTAGTTGTTGTCTTATTTATTTTACTTAGCTAGTTTGGTTGGAGGACTTTTAGTTGTCTTTGGAATCTTGGTTAGTTGATTTTTCCTTGTTGGTCTTTCCTTCTTCTTGGACAATTTCTTTGGCCTTTTTGTGTCTTGTCGAACCTTGTTGGTCCTTTTGGACTTTTTGTTTTCTAGTGGTTTGTCTACCTTGGCTTTTGTGTGACTATTTTGTCTTTTGCTTTGCGACTTATGTTTCCTTCAATTGATGGTTTCATTTTAGTATAGTCATTTGTGGTTGCTCACCCTGGTTTGGCTTGGTGAATGCTACTTGTTGTGACTTTGGCTTGAGGGCTCCTATCTTGGTTTTGTTGGTTATTTCTCTATTAATTGGCATGAGTTTGGTGCTTGCTGATGATTAGTTCTAGTTTGTTTAGCTTGGATGGGTATGGATAATGGCTTTGTTGTTGTGTTCACTTAGTTGACCTCTCTATGGGTTATTATGAGTCTATTATGGTTTTTTTTTGTGGTTTTGGCTAGTGGTTCTTGCGTTGCTCTTTTATTTTGGTGTAAGATCTAGAACTCTACGGACTACTAGCCTTGGCTATTTGCTTATATTAGGTATGCTGGCTATGATAGTTTTGATGTTACTCATCTCTTCTCCTTAGTTGGTAGCATTACATATGATTGTAACCCTTCTTAATGAAGTTTGGATGCTCATATGTATTATTTTCCTTTGAGATTACCCTAAATGAGCCTGAGCCTTATCTTTCTCAGCTCTGTCCTTTTCCTTATCCTTTTTAGCTATGACTTTTGCCTTTGTAGTGTTTTACAAATTTCTTTTACAGGTTGGAGCTTTATAGACGGAATGGTCATTATTCAATCAACCATAGTGTTGTTCTTTGTGGATCTTTTTTTATCTTGCTTTCTCAAAGAAATCATGAACTGTCACTTATTCTTTACTATTTTCAATATTTATTTTAGTCTTACTCTGTCTTTTCTCTTATGCTTTTTTAGCTATTGTAGTTACTCTTTTATTTTGTTTTCTTTTCTAATACTTAGATGGGAGTTTAGCTCTTTAGGTTTCTTATAGCTCAAAGTAGAATTTTAGAGCTTTACCTTTTATTGTATCTTTTTCTTTTATGGTAATAAAATTCTAACTCCCCCTCCCAAAATAAAAAGAAACAAACCCTAAACCCTAAACCCAAACCCTAAAATAATAAATCCTAAACCCTTAACACTAAACCATCTAAACCCAAACCTAAACTAAACCCTAAACCCTAAACCCTAAACCCAAACTAAAATCTAAACCACAGCTAACACTAAACCCTAAACTCTAAACCCTAACCTTAAACCCTAAAGCCTAAAAGCATAAAACCACTAAACCCTAAACCCTAACTAAACCTAAACCCTAAACCTAAACTAAAGTAAAATAAATAAATTAAAATATACTTAAACCTAAAACCTAATAAACCTATATGTAAACCCTCAGAATGGTCAGAACCTTGATGATAAGAATATCACTGTCAATGAGGCTCAGTCTAGATCTGGCGGTGGAGTTGATTGCAGTGGTGGCGATTATCATAGTGGTGGTGGGGGATCTGAAGGTGATGGTGGATATGGAGGTGGTGGTCAGAATAGTGATGGTTATGGAAGTGGGAGGAGCAACAAAGTTATAGCCATGGTGGTGGTGAGGAGGGAATCGAGGATATGATGGTGGATCCCACTACTCGATAGCGGTGGTTGATGGGAAGCTGGAGAAACTTAAGAATGATCGATCATGGAATGGTACTGTAGATAGTTCTAGTAACATAGGGTTTTGATTTGCTCTATCGTGCTCAATTGTGATCTATGTTATCTCTTTCTTAGAAAACTTGTTGTGTTACTTGGTTGATGAAATCAAAAGAAGAAATGTTGAATCATTTCTTCTTTGTTAAAAAAAAAGAACTAAAACCCTAAACCCTAAACTAAACAAACCCTAAACCTAAAAATCTAAACCCTAAAATAAAATCCTAAACCTAAACCAAATCTACCTAAACCCTAAACCTAAACCCTAAACCCCTAAACCTGAGCACAACCCTAAACCCTACTAAACCTAAAAAGAAATAAAAATAAACTAAATAAAACCTAAAATAAAATAAATAAATAAACCTAAACTAAAATAAATAAAATAAACTAAAACTAAACTAAACCTAAAATAAAATAAAATAACTAAATTAAATAAATGAAAACCAAGTAAATTAAAATAAAAAACCTAAAATAAAATAAAGCTAAAATAAATTAAAATAAATTAAAAGAAACTAAAAATTAAACTTAAAAAAATAAAACACAAAAGAAAATAAAAAAAAAAAATAAAAAAAAAAAAATTAATAAACTAAAACTAAAAAAAAACCAAACTAAAATAAAAATAAAATAAACTAAACTAATAAATGTCTAAACTAAATAAATAAACCTAAATAAAAATTAAATAAACTAAACCTAAACTAAACCTAAACTAAACTAAATAAAATAAAATAAACTAAAATAAATCTAAACCTAAACTAAAATAAAAAAAAATAAATCTAAAAGAAACCTAAAAAATAAACTGAACAAAACCTAACAAAATAAAAAATAAAACTAAACTAAAAATAAACTTAAACATAAAATAAAAATATAAAACCTAAACTAAAATAAAACCAACATAATTAATAAACAAAAAATAAAAACAAGAATAAAATAAAATAAAACTAAATAAATAAACCTAAGTTTGCTTAATTTTAAAATATAATAGATAATAAAATAAAAAAACCCTAACTCAAACCCTAAAAAAATAACCCTAGGCACAAGCCCTGAGCCCTAAACCCTAGGCCAAACCCCACAACCCTAAACCACAAATCTAAACCCCAGAAAAACTAGGCCTAAAACCCCAAACCCTAAACCACAAAACCTAAAATCTAAGCTAAACTAAATAAACTTAAAATAGATAAATAAAGAAAACTTAAACTAAAACCTAAACCTAAACTTTAAAAAATAAAATAAAAAAAAAAAGAAACTAAAATGAAATTAAAATAAATAAAATAAAACAAAATTAAAAAATAAAAATAAACTAAAAATAAAATCTAAATAAAATAAAACTAAATGTAATAAAAATAAAATAAACTTAAAATATAAAAAGAAAATAAAATAAAATCCCAAACCTAAAAATAAAAAAAACTAAAAATAAATAAAAAAATAAAACCAAAACCCTAAACTATAAAACATAAATAAAAAATAAATAAAATAAAATCCTAACTAAACTAAAACTAAAATAAATATCAAACTTATAAATAAACCTAAACCCTACTATATATAATTAAAACAAAATAAACTAAACTAAACTAAAAAAATAAACCTAAAATAAACCTAAAATAAAACCCAAAACTTAATAATAAAATAAAACATAAACTAAAAAATAAAAAAAATAAACCTAAATAAAAAATAAAATAAATAAACTAAACTAAAAATAAACATAAACCTAAAACCTAAATAAATTAAACTAAAAATCTAAACTAAAATAAATAAAATAAATAAAATAAAAAGAAATAAAATAAACTAAATAAAATAAAAAAATAAATTAATAAAATAAAATAAATTAACTAAATAAATTGAATAAACTAAACCTACCAGTTTGAATTTAAAACCCACAAAACTAAAAATCTAAAGAGTAAAACCACAACCCTAAACCCTAGGCAGAAACCTTAATAAACCATAAACTAAAACCTAACCCAAACCTAAAATCAGACCCAAACCCCCTACTGATCATAAACCCAAACCCTAAATCCTACAACTATAACCCTAAACACTAAACCCTAAACCCTAAACCCTAAACCATCAAAACCAAAACCACAAAACTGACACTAAACCATAAATAAACCATAAACAAACCTAAAAACATATATTTTCTTTTTTTTGGTGGTTTATGTTTTGACCTCTTGCTTTGGGTTGGCTGGTTACTACTTGGTGGTTCTTACCTTTCTAGCACAGGTTATTGGTTTTTTTGGCTTGGTGGCTACTATCTTCTTTTCCTTGTTACTCTAGTTGCTGGTGGATGAGATAGATTCTGCTCTAGCTTTATTCTATTTTTTGCACTTGTTGGTTTGTTGGCTCTCCTCATGAACTCGAATTACTTTTTACTCATTTTTCATGGTTGGATGGGTGGCCTTCCTAGTGAGAACTATTGTTGGTTGTAGCCTTTCTAGACCTTCTTTTGGAGAATTTCTTGCCTATTTTTTTGGGGGTTGCCTCTCAGTTATTGTTGGATACTTCTTTTTCCTTGGTTTTGTGTTTGGTTATTCTCCTTAGATTACCCTTTCCTAGGTGCATTATTTGTAGAACTTTTTGTGTTATTATTATGCTTCTTATTGGGTTAGTCTTTGTTGTTAGGGAAGTTTAAATTTTTGGCTGTCTTTGCTTAATTTGCCTCTCTATGGTGGTTGTGCTTCTTTTAGACTTTTGTTGTGTTGCTTTGTTAGTTTTACTTTTCCACTGGGATTCTTCCTTTGTTGGTTACAATGATGGGATGTTCCCTGAGGTCTATGTTTGTTTTACTTAAATTTGGTTTGGTTGGAGGACTTTAGTTATCCTTGGAATCTTGGTTGCTTGATTTGTTTCCCTTGACTTTTTTTCTTCTTCTTGGAAAATTTGGAGCCTTTGTTGTGCTTACCAAACTTTTATTGGTCTTTTTGGATTAGTCTTTTTGGTTTCTAGTTGTTGGTGGCTGCCTTTGGCCCTATTTTGTGTGGCTATTTTATCTTCTGGTGATTTGTACTAGCTACAACTTACATTTCCCTTAGTTGATGGTTTCATTTTTGAGTTGTTTAGTCATTTGTGGTTGCTCACCCTAGTTTCTCTTGGTGATTGCTACTTGTTAGGACTTTGGCTTGAGGGCTCCTATATTGGTTTTGTTGGATGTTTCTCTATTAGTTGGCATTAGTCTGGTGCTTGCTGATGGCTGGTTCTAGTTTTCCATAGTTTGGAGCTTGGATGGGTATTTGGATAATGGCTGTTGTCTGTGTTTTGACTTTGTTCCAACCACTCTATGGGTTAATCATTATAGTTTTTGTTTGGTGGTTTGGTAGCTTTTCTTATTGCTCTTTGTTTAATGGTGTATGATCTAAAACTCTAAGGACTGCTGGCCTTGGATGTTTGCTTATATCAGGTATGCTGGCTATGATAGTTTTGATGTTACTCACCTCTTCTCTTTGGTTGGTAGCATTACATATGATTGTAACCCTTCTTTATGAGGTTTGGATGCTCATATGTATTGTTGCCCCTTGAGATGACCCCAAATGAGCCTGAGCCTTCTCTTTCTCAGTTCTCTCCTTTTCCTCTCTTCATCCTTATCCTTTTTAGCTATGACTTTTTCCTTTGTAGTGTTTTACAAATTTCTTTTACAGGTTGGAACTTTATAGAGGGAATGGTCGTTACTCAGTCAACCATAGTACTGTTGTTGTCGATCATGCTTATCTTGCTTTCTCAAAGGATCATGAGCTTATGACTCATCCTTTTACTATTTTCAAGATTTAGTCTTACTCTTTCCTTTTCTTATGATTTTACCTCTTGTATTTTCTCTTTGTTTTCTTTTCTTTTATAATGTACTTAGATGGGGTTTAACTCTTTAGGTTTCTTATAGCTGAGAGAAGTAGAATTTTAGAGCTTTACCCTTTTAAGGACATTATTTCTTTTTATATGATTATAAAATTGTAACTTTCTAAAGAAAAAAATTGCTAAACCTCTAAACCCAAACCCTAAACACTAACCTAAATAAACCCTAAAACCTAAAACCCTAAACCCCAAACCATAAACCAAAACTAAACAAAACCCTAAAAGCAAACACTAAACCCTAAACCCTAAGCATAAAATGAAAACCTAAACCCTAAAACCTAAACCTAAATAAAATTAAATTTAAAAAAAACTTAAACCCTAAAACTAAACTAAACTAAACTAAACCCTAATAATGAAAATGGTAAATCATCAGCCAACTTAGTCCGATCTGGCGGTGGAGAGGTTGTGATGGTGGGATGGAGGTGGTGGATATGGTGGTGGTGGTCAGCACTAGTATGGAGGCGGAGAGGCGACGAGTTCTGACTTTGGTGGTAGGAAGAGATGGGGATATGATGGTGGATCCCACTACTGAGAAGTTGGGGTGATTCATGAGCTGAGAAAGCGAAACAATTGATCGATCGCTTATGGAACTATGTCTTTATAATAAAATTCTAGTTATCAAGGTTTTATTTGATCTGTGCTCAATTTTGATCTATGTTGCCTCTTGTGTCTTAGTAAACTTGGTGTGCTACTTGGTTGATGAAATTGAAAAGAGAAAATGTTGAATTTAAATTTGTTCTCTTTTTAAAAAAAGAATAAAACTACAAACTAAAACCGAAATAAACTAAAACCAAACCTAAACTAAACCTACACCCAAAACCTAAAACCTAAACTAAACCCAAAACCAAAAACAAAACCCCAACTTAAATCCACAAACCCCACTAAACCTAAACCACACAAACCTAAACCCTAAAAGCCCTAGGCCTAAACCCTAAAACTAAACCCTATAACTCTCTAAACCAAAGACTAAACTAAAAAACTGAACTAAATAATAAAAATAAATAAATAAAACTAAATAAAATAAAACCTAATAAACTAAACCTAAACCTAAACCCAATCATAAAAGAAAATAAAATAAAAAAAACTAAAGATTAAAATAAATAAAACTAGGCTTTAAAATAAAAGATAAAATAAAAACTAAACCTAATAAAATAAAATAAAAAACTTAATAAAAGAGTAAATAAAATAAAAAAAACTAAAACTAAAAATAAAAATAAAATAAATAAGTAAATAAACTAAAATATAAAACCTAAACTGAACTTAAACTAATAAAATAAATAAAATAAATATAAAAACAAAATAAAATAAAAAAAAATAAAATAAAACCTAAAACCTAAAAAAAATAAAATAAAACTAAACTAAAGAAAAAAAAAACCTAAACTAAAATAAAAAAAAAATGAATTATAAAAAAACATAAAAACCTAAACAAAATAAATAAATAATAACTAAAAAAATAAATGACTAAAATAAACTAAACTAAATAAATATTAAAATAAAATAGTATGATAAAATAAAATAAAAAATAAAATAGATAAATAAATAAAATAAACTACTTGCTGGTTTGCTTTAAAATGACTAAATATAACCATGGGCCTTAGACTACCCTGGAACACAGGCTACTTAAAATGGAGCAGACCCTAAAACACTAAATCCTAAACCCAGCCTAAACCCTAAACTAAAAACCCTAGGCCTTAAAATAAACTAACCCCAAAACCCTAAATGAGGGCTACAACCTAAACCCTAAAACTAAAACCCAAAACCATGCGTAAAACCAAACCCTAACTTTAAAAAACCTTAAACCCTAAACCCTAAACCCTAAACCCTCAAAACCCTAATCATTAAAGCCTAAACATCAAACCCTATACCCTAAACCATAAACCCAAATCTCTAAACTAAAACCCCAACCTAATAAGCTCTGAATAATACCAGGCCACAAAGTACTGATGACAAGCCATCCTAGATCCCTAGGCCTACCCTGGGTACCTGAACCTAAACCCTAACCCACTACACAACCTGGTAAACCTACTAAAACTCTAATACCCTGATAAAATAAAATAACTAAATAAAAAAATTCAAATAAATAAAATAAAATAAAATAACTAAATAAAACCTAAACCTAAAAATACAAAAAATAAACTCCCTAAGCTAAAAAATAACCTAAACCTAAAATAAAAATAAATAAAACAAAATAAACCCAAATAAATAAACTAAAATAAACCTAAAATAAACTAAACCTAAACCTACTAAAATAAATAAAATAAAAAAAAAAAATAACCCAAAAGAAATAAAACCTAAATTAAAACCTAAAAAAAAAAAAAACCTAAAACTAAAATAAAAAAATAAAACCTAAAAGAGAAAAAATAAATTAAAAATATAACTCAACAAAAAAAATAAACTTAAACTTTAAAATAAACTAAATAAAACCTAATCTAAAATAAAACACTAAACTAAATCAAAAATAAACCTAAAATAAAATAAAATAAAATAAACTCAAATGGTTAAAAAAATAAAATAAATATAAACCAGTTTGCTTAATTTTTTTTTTAAAAAAAACTTTGAACTAAATCCTAAACACTAAACCCCTAGGCAAACCCAACACACCAACCCTAACCCTAAAACCTAAACCTAAAATAAATCTAAACTCCCAAAACAAACCAAACCCTGACCCACCAGGCCTAAACTTACCTTAAAACTGATCCTACTGTATCCTGAAACAAACCCTAAACTGAGCCCTAAACTTTAAACCTAAACCCTGAGAGCCTGGGCTTAAACCTAAGCCACAGCCTAAAACCCACTACCCAAATCCTACCCTAAACAACTGACCATAAACCTAAATATAAAACCTAAAACCAAAACCCCAACCTAAACTAAAATCCACTAAACCTATATATAAAATAAAATAAAATAAAATAAAAACCTAAACTAAAAACCTAAACCTAAACTAAAACAAAATAAAATAAAATAAAATTATAGATAAAATAAATAAAACCTAAACTAAACTAAAATAAAATTAACCTAATAAAAAAACCTAAATAAAAGAAAATAAACCTAAAATAAATATAAAATGAACCTAAGATAAAATAAAAAATTAAATAAAGACCTAAACCTAAAAATATTAAAATAAATAAAAAATAAAAAAACCTAAACCTACTTAAACTAAAAAAAAAACTAAATTAAAATAAATAACACTAAAAAACCTAAAATAAACCTAAATCTAAAATAAAAGAAAAAACTAAACTAAAATAAAAAAAAACTGAAAAAAATTAAAATAAATCCTAAAATAAAATAAATAAATAAAATATAAAAATAAACTAAACTTAAAATAAAAAAATAATACAAAATAAACAATAAAACCTAAAACCTAAACCTAAAAATAAAATAAAAAACTTAAACCAAAGAAATAAAAAAATAAATAAACCAAAACCTAAAGTAAAATAAAATAAAAGCTTAAAAATAAACATAAACCTAAACCTTGGCTAAAAAAATAATCTAAAATAAAAAACCTAAACTAAAATAAATAAAACTAAAATAAATAAACTAAACTAAAGAAAAATAAGAATAAACCTAAATATAATAAAAATAAATAAAAATAAATAAAAAATAAAGTAAATAAACTAACTAAACCTAAACCTACTAGTTCACTAAATTTAAAAAAAAAACCCTAAACCTAAAATAAACCCTAAACCCTAAAAATCCTAAACTTTAAAACCTAAACCCTAAACTGTAAATCCTAAATCATAAAAAGCCATAAACCTTAAACCCTAAAGCCTAAACTTTAAACCCTCAAACCCTAAAACCTAAAGCCTAAAACTAAATCCTCCATAAATCAATCTTGGTTTACTTAATATAAAAATTAAAAAATAAAAATAAAAATAAAAAACCCAAATCGTAAATCCTAAACCCTAAAACTTACCCTGAACCCCAAATCTTAAACCATATAACCCTAAACCTTCAACTAAACCACCTTGAATCACAATCCTGACCTACAACCCTAAAAACCTACCCAAACCCTAAACCCTAAACTAAAAACTCTAAACCCTAAAATCCTAAAAATAAAATAAATAAAAATAAATAAACCTAAATAAATTAAAAATTAAAAAAAATAAAAACTTGAACTATAAAATAAACCTAAAAAATAAAATAAAATAAAATAAAAAATAAAAACTAAAATAAAATAAAATAAATAAAACCTAAATTAAACTAAAAAATAATATAAACCAAAATAAAAAACCTAAATAAAATAAAACTAAACATAAAATAAAATTAAAATTAACTTAAAATAAAATAAAACTAAAATGAAAACTAAACTAAAAAAAATAAACCTAAAAATAAAACTTAAAATTAAAAAAATAAAACCTAAACCCTAAAAAAAAACTAAACGTAAAATAAACATAACAATAAATAAACCTAAACTCAAAAGAACTAAACTAAAATAAATAACACCTAAACCTAAACATAAAATAAACTAAACTAAATAAACTAAAATATGGTGAACTTAAAATAAACCTAAACCTAAACTAAAAAATAAAACCTAAAATTAAACCTAAAATAAAAACTTAAAACCTGAAAATAAAGAAATAAAATAAAAATTTAACCTAAACCTAAAAAAAAACTTAAACCAAAAAAATAAAATAAAAATTAAACTAAGCTAAAAAATGAACATAAACCTAAATCTAAACATAAAAATAACCTAAACTAAAATAAATAAATCTAAAATAAATAAACTAAACTAAATAAAAATAGAAAATAAACCTAAATAAAATAAAATAAATTAAACCAAAATAAATAAATTAAAAATTAGATAAACTAAGTAATCCTACACTTACCACTTTACTTAATTTAAAAAATAAACCTTAAACCTAAAATAAACCCTAAACCCTAAACTTTAAAAAACCCTAAACCTTAAACCTTAAACCCTAAAAACATAAACCCTAAACTATAAACCCTAAACCCTAAATCCACCCTAAAACCTAAACTCTGACCCTAAACTAATAGGCACTGAGCCTAAACTAGGCCCTAAAAGCAAACCCTAAAAAACACAAACCCTGAGCCTAAAACCTAAACTGAACCAAACCACTGAGCCATAAACCCTAAACTTCTTGGTTTGTAAATAAAGAATTGAAAATAAAAATAAATAAGCTGACCCTAAACTAAACTCCCTACCTACCACAAACCTACCCTACCTAAAATCCTGACCCTAAACTAAAAGCATAACCCAACACTATCCTGACCCTACCTGGACCCACCCTAAACCTATCAAAACTGACACCTGAGCCAAAACTTGTACCCAAAGGCCCACCCAACAAACTACACCTCCACCCTGATCAAACTACTACCCAAACTATCTACCTGAACCTACCTAAACCCACTCTGAGCCTTAAATAACCTAACCTACCACTGACTAACTACATGATCACACAAATGTAAACTAATCCCTAAACCTGAGCCCTAAACCTTAAACTGAAGCTAATACCCACCTTCACTATCTGGCGGATAACCATAACCTTCTGTTCAACCCTACTGGGCCTAAACTTAACTACCAAAAACTAAGGGAAATAAAATAAATAAAAAATAGAAAATAAAAACTAAATGAAAAAAATTAAAATAAATCTAAAATAAAATAAAATAGTAACTAAATAAAACCTAAACTTAAAAAGATAAACCTAAAAACAATACCTAAAAATAAACCTAAACCCTAAGCTAAAAATAACCTAAACCAAAAATAAAAGTAAAATAAACAAAATAAAACAAACTTAAACCTAAACTTAAATAAATAAAAACTAAACCTAAACCTAAACTTAAGCTAAATAAAATAAAATAAACAAAAAATAAACTTATGTTTAAATTAGAAAATAAAAACTAAAAAAAACCTAAAATGAGAACCTAAAACCTAAAGAAAAAAAATAATAATAAAATAAAAACCTAAACCTAAAACTAAAAAAAAATATAAAACCCAAACGAAAAAAATAAATTAAAAATAATACTCAACTAAAAAATAAACTTAAACTTAAAAAATAAAATAAAATAAAAAACCTAAACTAAACTAAATAAAAATAAAAAATAAACCTAAATAAAAATAAAAAATAAAATAAACTCAAATAGTTAAAAAATAAACAATATAAACCTAAACATACCGGTTTACTTAATTTTTTTTAAAAAAAACTCCGAACGTTAAATCCTAAACACTAAACCCTAAACCCTAACACTAACCTTAAACCCTAAACCCCAAACCCTAAACCTACAACCCTAAACCCTAAACCCTAAACCCTAAAACCCTAAAGCCTAAACCACTAAACCCTAAATAAACCCTAAATCATAAACTGACTTACAACCCCAATCCTAAACCCTAATTCTACCCTAAATCCTAAACCCTAAACTAAACCCAAAAACTAAACCCTAAAACCCCAAACCCTAAACTAGCCCTAAACCCTAAACCTTAAAACCTACCACAACCACCAAACTCTAACCACTAAACCATAAACCCTAAACTTAAATACACTAAACCCTAAACTCCAAACCCTAAACCCTAAACCCTAAACCCTAAATCTAAATAAATAAATAAAATAAAAACCTAAACTAAAACCTAAACATAAACCTAAACTAAAAATAAAATAAAATAGAAAATAAAAATGATACTAAAATAAAATAAATAAAAACCTAAACTAAACTAAAAAAAATAAAATTAACTTAAAAATAAAAAACCTAAATAAAAGAAAAACTAAACTTAAAATAAATATAAATGAACCTAAGATAAAATAAAATACAAATTAAATAAAACCTAAACCTAAAATAAACCTAAAATAAATAGAAATAAAAAAAAACCTAAACTTAAACCTAAATTAGAAAAACTAAACTAAAATAAATAACATATAAACGTAAACCTAAAATAAACCTAAATCTAAACTAAAAAAAAACTAAACTAAAATTAAAATAAACTAAACCTAAATAAAATAAAATAAAAAATAAATAAACCTAAACCTAAAAAAATTACCTAAAAATAAACCTGTAATTAAAATCTAAAATCTAAACCTAAAAAAATAAAATAAAAATTTAAACCTAAGCCTAAAAATAAAAAATAAACTTGAAACCTAAAACGTAAAATAAAAATAAAACTAAGCTTAAAAATAAACATAAACCTAAACATTAACCTAAAAAATAATCTAAAATAAAAAACCTAAACTAACATAAACCTAAAATAAATAAACTAAAATAAAGAAAAATAAAAAAAAACTTAAATATAAATAAAGAATAAAATAAACTAAAATAAATAAAAAATAAAGTAAATAAATTAACTAAACCAAAACCTACTAGTTTACTTAATTTGAAAAAAAACCCTAAACCTAATATAAACCCTAAACCCTAAAAAATCCTAAACTTTAAACCCTAAACCATAAAAACCTAAACCCTAAACCCTAAATCCTGTCGAAAAATACCATAAACCTAAAGCCTAAACCTAAACCTCAATGGCCTAAACCTAAAATCTAAACACTAAATCTAAACCATAAACCCTAAATCTACTAGTTTTCTTAATAAAAATTTAAAAATTAAAATAATAAAAAATAAAACCCTAAGAATTCTAAACCCTAAACTTACCACAACCCTAAATCCTAAACCCTATAACCCTAAACTCAAACTCTACCACAACCGATCTTACCTAACCCTACAACCCAAACCCTAAACCCTAAACCCTAAACCCTAAACCCTAAAATCCTAAAAACTTAAACCTAAATTAAAAAAGAACCTAAAAATAAAATAAATAAAAACACCTTAACCTAAATAAATTTAAAATTAAAAAAATAAAAACTTGACCTATAACATAAACCTAAAAAAAATAAAATAAAAAATAAAACTAAACTAAAATAAAATGAATAAAACGTAAACTAAACTAAAAAAATATAAACTAAAAATAAAACCTAAATAAAATAAAACTAAACATAAAATAAAATTAAAATTAACCTAAAATAAAATAAAATAAAACTAAATAGAAAACTAAACCTAAAATAAACCTAAAAATAAAACTTAAAATTAAATAAAAAATAAAACCTAAACCCTAATCTAAAATAAAACTAAACCTAAAATAAACACAACAAATAAACCTAAACCTAAACTCAGAAGAAACTAAACTAAAATAAATAACACCTAAACCTAAACATAAAATAAACTAAACCTAAGCCATAAACTAAATAAAATATGATAAACCTAAAATAAACCTAAACTTAAACTAAAAAAGAAAACCTAAATTTAAACCTAAATAAAAACCTAAAACCTAAAGATAAAGAAATAAAATAAAAACCTAAACCTAAACCTAAAAAAATCCTAAACCTAAAAAACAAAATAAAATTAAACTAAGCTAAAATATTAACATAAACCTAAACCTAACCATAAAAAATAACCTGAAATAAAAATCCTAAACTAAAATAAATAAATCTAAAATAAATAAGCTAAACTAAATAAAAATAGAAAATAAATCTAAATAAAAAAATAAAATAAACTAAAATAAATAAACTAAAAATTAGATAAACTAAGAAAACCTACACCTACCAGTTTACTTAATTTAAAAAATAAACTTTAAACCTAAAATAAACCCTAAACCCTAAGCTTTAAAAAACCCTAAACCCTAAAAACATAAACCCTAAACTCTAAACCCTAAACCCTAAATCCTAAATGCTAAAATACCCTAAACTCTAAACCCTAAACTAACCGAAACCCTAAACCCTAAACCCTAAACCCTAAGCCCTAAACCTTAAACCCTAAACCCTAAAGCATAAATACTAAACCCTAAACCCTAAATCCTAAACCCGAAACCATAAACCTTAAACCTACTAGTTTACTTAATATAAAAAAATGAAAATAAAAATAAAAATAAGCCCAAACCATAAACCCTAAACCCTAAAACTAACCCTAAACCCTAAACCCTAAACCCCAAACCCTAAACCCTAAACATTAAATCCTAAAACCTACAACCTTAAACCCTAAACCGTAAACCATAAACCCTAAACCCTAAACCCTAAACTCAACCCTAAAAACCTAACATCCTAAATATAAACTAAATAAAACCTAAAAATAATAATAAATAAAAAACCTAAAGCTAAATAGAATAAAAAATAAACAAAATATAAACCTAAACAAAAACCTAAACCTAAACCTAAACATAAAATAAAATAAAAAATAAAAAACTAAACTAAAATAAGATAAATAGAAAATAAAAAAAATAAAAAAATAAAATAAACTTAGAAATAGAAAACCTAAAGAAAATAAAAAACCTAAAATAAAATAAGATAAAACAAAATAAAACTAAAAAATAAAACCTAAAAAAAATAAAAAAATAAAACCTAAACCCTACACTAAAAAAAAAAACCTAAATCTAAAATAAACAAAATAAAATAAACCTAAACCTAAACTAAAATAATTAAATTTAAAAAAATTCCAAAATAAATTAAAACTAAACCCTAAACTAAATAAAATAAAATAAACTAAAATAAACCTAAACTAAAAGATAAAACCTAAGAATAAACCTAAAATAAACTAAAACTAAACCCCAAACTAATAAAATAAAATAAACTAAAAATAAACCTAAACTAAAAAATAAAACCTAAAAATAAACCTAAAAAAAAACCTAAAGATAAACCTACAAAAAATATCTTGAACATAAATAACAAAATAAAAATAAAACTAAGTTAAAAAAATAAAGATAAACCTAAACCTAAAACTAAAAAATAAACTAAAATAAATAACCTAAACTAGAATAAATAAACCAAAAATAAGTAAACTAAACTAAATAAATATAAAAAAAACCTAAATAAATTAAAAATAAATAAACTAAAATAGATAAAGAAGTAAACTAAATAAACTAAAAAAACCTAAACCTACCACTTTACCTAATTTTAAAAAATACACCTTAAGCATAAAATAATCCCTAAACCCTAAACCTTAAATGATAAACCCTAATAACCTTAACCAAAAAAAAAATTAAAAATAAAACTCAACTAAAAAATAAACTTAAACTTAAAAAATAAACTAAAATAAAAAACCTAAACTAAAATAAATAAACTAAACTAAATAAAAATAAAAAATTAACCTAAATAAAAATAAAAAATAAAATAAACTCAAATAGTTAAAACAAAAAACAAAATAAACCTAAACATACAAGTTTACTTAATTTTTTTTACAAAAAACTCTAAATGCTAAATCCTAAACCCTAACACTAACCCTAAACCCTAAACCCTAAATCGTAAACCCTAAACCTACAACCCACAACTGTAAACCCTAAACCCTAAACTTCTAAACCCTAAACCCCAAACCCTAAACCCTAAACCCTAATCCTTAAACCCTAAACTTAAAACCCTAAACCTAAATTAAACTAACATAAATCCTAAACCCTATACCCTATACCCTAAACCTTAAACCCTAAACCCTAAACTGTAGAGCATAAGCCCTAAACTCTAAATCTTAAAACCCTAAACCTTAAACCCTAAACCCTAAAACCTAATACCCTAAACCCTAAACCCTCAATTCTAAACCTAAATAAATAAATAAATAAAATAAAATAAAATAAAAACTTTAACTAAAACCTTAACCTAAACCTAAACTAAAAATAAAATAAAATAGAAAATAAAAATTATACTAAAATAAAATAAATAAAAACCTAAACAAAATTAAAAAAAAATAAAATTAACCTAAAAATAAAAAACCTAAATAAAAGAAAAACTAAACCTAAAAATAAATATAAAATGAACCTAAGATAAAATAAAATAAAAATTAAATGAAAACCTAAACCTAACAAATAAACTAAAAATAAATAGAAATAAAAAAAACCTAAACCTAAACCTAAACTAGAAAAAAACTAAACTAAAATAAATAACACTTAAACGTAAACTTAAAATAAACCTAAATCTAAACTAAAAAAAACTAAACTAAAATAAAAAACACCTAAACCAAAAATAAAAATAAACTAAACCTAAACCATAAACTAAATAAAATAAAATAAACTAAAAATAAACCTTAACCTAAACAAAAAAAATACTTAAAAATAAACCTATAATAAAAATCTAAAACCTAAACCTAAAAAGTAAAAATAAAAACTTAAACCTAAACCTAAAAATAAAAAATAAAACCTAAACCTAAAAAATAAAATAGAAATAAAACTAAGCTTAAAAATAAACATAAACCTAAACCTTAACCTAAAAAATAATCTAAAATAAAGAACCTAAACTAAATTAAATAAACCTAAAATAAATAAACTAAACTAAATAAAATTAAAAATTAATCTAAATAAAAATAAAAAATAAAATAAACTAAAATAAATAAAAAATAAAGTAAATAAACTAACTAAACGTAAACTTACTAGTTTACTTAATTTAAACAAAACTCTAAACCTAAAATAAACCCTAAACCCTACAAAATCCTAAACTTTAAACCCTAAACCCTAAAAACCTAAACCCTAAACCCTAAATCCTAAATCCTAAAAAATCATAAACCTTAAACTCTAAAGCCTAAACCTTAAACCCTCAAAACCCTAAAACCTAAAGCCTAAACACTAAACCCTAAACTATAAACCCTAAATCTACTAGTTTACTTAATATAAAAAAATTAAAAAAATTAAAATAAAATAAAATAAAACCCTAATAAATCCTAAACTCAAACTAACTTGAACCCTAATCCCTATAACCCTAAACCCTCAACCCAAAACCCTACACCCTGACCACTGAATCATAAAACCTACAATTCAAAACCCTAAACCCAAAACCCCAAACCCTAAACCCTAAACCCTAAACACTAAACCCTAAAATCCTAAAAACCTAAACCTAAATTAAATAAAACCTAAAAATAAAATAAATAAGAAAACCTAAACCTAAAAAAATTAAAAATTAAAAAACTAAAAACTTAAACTATAACATAAACCTAAAAAATAAAATTAAAAAAAATAAAAACTAAAATAAAATAAAATAAATAAAAAACTAAACTAAACTAAAAAAATATTATAAACCTAAAAATAAATAACTTAAATAAAATAAAAAAAACTAAACATAAAATAAAAAATAAAATAAAATAAAAATAAAATAAAATATAAACTAAATAGAAAATTAAACCTAAAAAAATAAACCTAAAATAAAACTTAAAATTAAATAAAAAATAAAACCTAAACCTTAAACTAATAAAAAGCTAAACCTAAAATAAACACAACAAACTAAACCTAAACCTAAACTTAAAAAAAACTAAACTAAAATAAATAACACCTAAACCTAAACTTAAAATAAACTAAACCTAAGCCATAAACTAAATAAAATAAGGTAAACTTAAAATAAACCTAAACCTAAACTAAAAAATAAAACCTAAAATTAAACCTAAAACCTAAAAATAAAGAAATAAAATAAAAATCTAAACCTACACCTAAAAAATAAAATAAAAATCAAACTAAGCTAAAAAATGAACATAAACCTAAACCTTAACATAAAAAATAACCTAAAATTAAAAACCTAAACTAAAATAAATAAATCAAAAATAAATAAACTAAACTAAATAAAAATAGAAAATAAACCTAAATAAAAACAAAAAATAAAATAAACTAAAATAAATAAATTAAATAAATATATCAATTAAGTAAACCTAAACCTACCAGTTTATTAAATTTAAAAAATAACCCTTAAACCTAAAATAAACCCAAAACCCAAAACTTAAAAAAACCCTAAACCTTAAACCCTGAATCATAAAAACCTAAACCCTAAACTCTAAACCCTAAACCCAAAATCCTAAACCCTAAAAAACCCTAAACTCTAAACCATAAACTAACCTAAACCATAAACCCTAAACCATAAACCCTAAGCCCGAAACCTTAAACCCTAAACCCTAAAATCTAAAGCCTAAACACTAAACCCTAAACCCTAAACCCTAAACCCTAAACCCTAAACCATAAACCCTAAAACTACTAGTTTACAAAATATAAAAAGATGAAAATAAAAATAAAAATAATCCCAAACCCTAAACCCTAAACCCTAAAACTAACACTAAACCATAAACCCTAAAACCCTAAACCCTAAACCCTAGACCCTAAACCCTAAACCTTAAACCTTGAATCCTATAACCTACAACCTTAAACCCTAAACCGTAAACCCCAAACCCTAAACACTAAACCCTAAACTCTAAACCCTAAAAACCTAAAAACATAAACATAAATTAAATAAAACCTAAAAAACTAAAAAATAAAAAACCTAAACCTAAATAAAATGAAAAAATAAAAAAATAATAAAACCTAAACTAAAACCTAAATCTAAACCTAAACATAAAATAAAATAAAAAATAAAACTAAACTAAAATAAGATAAATATAAAATAAAACAAAACTAAAAAATAAAATAAACTTAGAAATAAAAATCCTAAAGAAAATAAAAATAAAATAAACCTAAAATAAAAAATATAAAAACTAAATAAAAACCTGAACCTAAAAATAAAACCTAAAAAAATAAAAAATAAAACCTAAACCCTACACTAAAAAAACTTAAACCTAGAATAAACAAAATAAAATAAATCTAAAATTAAACTAAAATAAATAAAATTTAAAACAATACCTAAAATAAACTAAAACTAAACCCTAAACTAAATAAAATAAAATAAACTAAAAATAAACCTAAACTAAAAAATAAAACATAAAAATATACCTAAAATAAACTAAAACTAAACCCTAAACTAAATAAAATAAAATAAACTAAAAATAAACCTAAACTAAAAAATAAAACCTAAAATAAACCTAAAATAAAAACCTAGACCTAAAAAATAAAATAAAAATCTAAACATAAGCCTAAAAAAAATATCCTTAACATAAATAATTAAATAAAAATAAAACTAAGCTAAAAAAACATAAACCTAAACCTAACACTAAAAAATAAACTAAAATAAATAACCTAAACGAAAATAAATAAACCAAAAATAAATAAACTAAACTAAATAAATATAAAAAATAAACCTAAATAAAAATAAAGATAAATAAACTAAAATAAATAAAAAAATAAACTAAAAAAGCCTAAACCTACCACTTTACTTAATTTTAAAAAATACACCCTAAACATAAAATAAATCCTAAACCATAAACCCTAAAAAACCCTAAACCCTAAAATCCTAAACCAAAAAAATAAATTAAAAATAAAACTCAACTAAAAAAATAAACTTAAACTTAAAATAAACTAAAATAAAAAACCTAAACTAAAATAAATAAACTAAACTAAATAAAAGTATAAAAATTAACCTAAATAAAAATAAAAAGTAAAATAAACACAAATAGTTAATAAAAATATACAAAATAAACCTAAACCTACCGGTTTACTTAATTTTTTTTTAAAAAAACTCTTAACGCTAAATCCTAAACACTAAATAATAAACCCTAAACCCTAACACTAACCCTAAGCCCTAAACCCTAAACTGTAAACCCTAAACCTAGAATATACCTAAAATAACCCTAAACCTAGAACCCTAAACCTAAATCCTAAAACCTAAAACCCTAAACCCTAAACCCTAAACCTTAAACCTTACAACCATAAACCTTAAACCCTAATCTCTAAATCCTAAATCCTAAACCCAACCTAAACCCTCCTAAACTCCTAAACTAAACCTAAACCTAAACCTCCCAAAACCCTAAACCCTAAACCCTAAAACTCCTAAACCTAAAACCTAAAACCCTAACCCTAAACCATAAATCCTAAACTCTAAAAACCTAATACCTTAAACTCTCAACAAAAAAACCCTAAACCCTAAACCCTAAACTTAAATAAATAAATAAAATAAAAACCTAAACTAAAACATTAAATTAAACCTAAAATAAAATAAAATAGAAAATAAAAATTATACTAAAATAAAATAAATAAAAACCTAAACTAAACTAAAAAATAAAATTAACTTAAAATAAAAACCTAAATAAAAGAAGAACTAAACCTAAAATAAATATAAAATGAACCTAAGATAAAATAAAATAAAAATTAAATAAAAACCTAAACCTAAAAAATAAACCTAAAAATAAATAGAAATTAAAAAAAACCTAAACCTAAACCTAAACTAGAAAAAACTAAACTAAAATAAATAACACCTAAACGTAAATATAAATTAAACCTAAATCTAAACTAAAAAAAATAAACTAAATAAAAACACGTAAACCTAAAATTAAAATAAACTAAACCTAAACCAAAAACTAAATAAAATAAAATAAACTAAAAATAGACCTAAACCTAAACAAAAAATAATAATACCTAAAAATAAACCTACAATAAAACTTAAAAACTTAAACTTAAAAAAAAATAAAATAAATTAAACCTAAAAATAAAAAATAAACCTTAACCTAAAATGTAAAATAAAAATAAAACTAAGCTTAAAAAATAAACATAAACCTAAACCTTAAAAAAAAATCTAAAATAAAAAACCAAAACTAAAATAAATAAACTAAACTAAATAAAATTAAAAATAAACCAAAATAAAATAAAAAATAAAATAAACTAAAATAAATAAATAATAAAGTAAATAAACTAAGTAAACCTAAATCTACTAGTTTACTTAATTTAAAAAAAACCCTAAACCTAAAATAAACCCTAAGCCCTAAGAAATCCTAAACTTTAAACCCTAAACCCTAAACCCTAAACCCTAAAAACTAAATCCTAAAAAACCATAAACCTTAAACCCGAAGCCTAAACCTTAGACCCTCAAATCCTAAAAGACACAAGCACAAGCCTTAAACACTAAAGCCATAAACCCTAAATCTGTAGTTTACTTATATAAAAAATTTAAAAAATAATAAAATAAAAACAAAAATAAAAAACTCACAGCTGTAAATCACTAAACCTAAAAGTAACCACAGACCCCTAAACCCTAAACCCTATAACCCTAAACCCTCAACCCTAAACCCTACACCCTGAATCCTAAAACCTACAACCCTAAACCTTAAACCCAAAACACCGAACCCAAAATCATAAAACCTAAATACTAAATCATAAACCAAACCCTAAACACTAAAACCTAAAGCCTGGAACACTAAACTCCTAAACCTTAAACCCTAAAGCAGCAGTCTTAAAATCTTAAACCTACTGGTTTACTTATAAAAATGAAATAAAAAATAAAATAAGCATTACAAACCACTAAACCCTATACTAAAACACTAAACCCTAAACCGGGATCTAAAACTGCAAGCCTTGACATTAAAGCAAGAACCCTAAACCCTAAACCCTAAACTCTAAATCCTAAAAAAAACCTAAAAACCTAAACATAAACTAAATAAAACATATAAAAAATAAAAAATAAAAAACTTAAACCTAAATAAAAAAATTAAAAAAAATAAAAAACCTAAATTAAAACCTAAACCTAGGCCTAAACCTAAACATAATAAAAAAAAATAAAAAATAAAACTAAAATAAGATAAATAGAAAATAAAACAAACTAAAAATAAAATAAACTTAGGAAATAAAAAACCTAAAGAAAATAAAAATAAAATCAAACCTAAAATAAAATAAGATAAAATGAAATAAAATCTTGAACTAAAAAAACAAAATAAAAGGCTTCATATGCTAAAAAACCTAAACCTAAAATAAATAAAATAAAATAAACTTAAACCTAAACTAAAAATAAATAAAATTTAAAAATGATACCTAAAATAAACTAAAACTAAACCCTAAACTAAATAAAATCAAATAAACTAAAAATATACCTAAACTAAAAAATAAAACCTAAAATAAACCTAAAATAAAAAGAAACTAAACCTTAAACTAAATAAAATAAAATAAACTAAAAATAAACCTAAAATAAAAAAAATAAAATGTAAAATAAACCTAAAATAAAAACCTAAACCTAAAAGATAAAATAAAAAACCTAAAGCATATACCTAAAAAAATAATCCTCAACATAAATAATAAAATAAAAAATAAAACTAAGCTAAAAAAGAAAGCATAAACCTAAACCCTGAAACCTAAAATAAACTAAAATAAATAACCTTAACAAAATAAATAAACCAAAATAAATAAACTAAACAAAATAAATATAAAAAATAAAGAGTAAATAAAAATAAAATAAATAAATAAAATAAATCAAAAGA
>CM038214.1:277560350-277808026 GCA_021442155.1 Cymbidium sinense | reverse complement strand
TAAAATAAAATGAAAACCTAATCTAAACTAAAAAATAAAGTAAACCTAAGAATAAACTCCTAAATAAAATGAAAACTAAACATAAAATAAGAATAAAATAAACCAAAAAATAAAATTAAAATAAAATAAAAAACCTAAACCTAAAAAAAGAAACCTAAAACTAAAACCTAAGAATCAATAAAAAAATAAAATCTAAACCCTAAACTAAAAAAAACCTAAACCTAAAATAAAAATAAATATAAAATAAACAAAATAAAATGACCCTAAACCTAAACTAAAATAAATAAAACCTAAACAAAAACCTAATCCTAAACTTAAACTAAATAAAATAAACATTAGAATAAAAATCCTTAATAAATAAAAAATAAACATAAAAATAAAATAAAATAAACTTAAAATAGATGAAATTAAAAACTAAATAAAAACTAAAATAAAAAAAATAAACCTAAAAATAAAATCTAAAAATAAATAAAAAATAAAACCTAGACCTTAAATTAAAAAAAAAACCTAAACCAAAAATAAAAAGAAAATAAACAAAATAAAATTAGCCTAAACCTAAACCTAAAATAAACCAAACCTAATCCTAAAACTAAACTAAATAAACCAAAATAAACTAAAAATAAAACTAAACCAAAACATAAAAATAAAACCTAAAAAATAAAACTAAAATATAAAACCTAAAACCTAACCCTAAAAAAAAATAAAAACATAAACCTAAACATAAACATAAAAAATAAAATAAAAATAAAACTCAACTAAAAAAATAAACCTAAACCTAAATCTAAACCTAAACAAAATAAAAACTAAAATAAAACCTAAACTAAAATAAATAAACCTAAAGTAAATAAATTAAACTAAATAAAAATATAAAATAAACATAAATAAAAATTAAAAATAAAATAAACTAAAATAAATTATAATAAAGGATATAAACATAAACCTAAAGTTTACTAATGTTTTTTTAAAAAAAACCTTAAACCTTATATTCTAAACTCTAAACCCTAAACCCTAAAAAACCCTAAACCCTAAACCCTAAACCCTAATCCTATACCCTAAACCCTAAAAGCATAAACCTTAAAACCCTAAACCCTAAACCATAAACCCATACACACTAAATCCTAAACCCTGAACCCTAAACCCTAACCCTAAACCCTGAAACCTAAACACTAAACCCTAAACCTAAACCTAAAGTAACTTAATAAATTAAAAAATAAACCTAAACCCTAAAACCTAATAAATAAACCTAAACCTAAATCCTAAGAAAAAACCTAAAGAACATCACAAATAAAAGCTCTATCTAGATATAAACAAAATGGTTATCAATGGTGGGGAACCTAGGTATATGGAGGTGATGGAATAGAAAGGATCGATGGAGGTTACAACCATGATGGTGATCAAAGAAATACGATGGTGGATACTAAAAACCGAGAAATAAAGAACCTATACCGCTAAACTCTAAAAAACTCTAAATGCTCATATAACATAAAACTTAGTGTGTCACTAAATATAAATCAAAATAAGATGTTGAATATGAATTTTTTCTATTAAAAATAAACACCAAAACCCTAAACCCTAAACTAAAACTAACTAATAAACCTAAAAAAACTAAACCCTAAACCCTAAACTCTAAACTCTAAAACTCAAAACCCAAAACCTAAACCTAAAACCCTAAACCCTAAACCCTAAACCCAAACCCAAACCCTAAAATAATAATAAACCCTAAAACCTATAAAACCTAAATCCTACTAAAAAAATAAAAACCTAAACTAAATAAACTAATAATCAAATAAATAAAATACCTAATCTTAAATATAATAAAAAAAATAAAAAACATAAACCTAAAGAAAATAAATAAAAAATAAAGATAAACTAAATTAAAATAAAATAAAACTAAATAAAAAAACAAAGTAAACCTAAGAAACTAAATAAAAAATAAAACTAAACATAAAATAAAATAAAATAACCAAAAAATAAAATAAATTAAAACAAAATAAAACCTAAACCTAAAAAAAGAAACCTAAAATAAATAAAAATCAATAAAAATAAAAAATCTAAACCTAAACTAAAAAAAAACCTAAACCTAAAATAAAATTAAAATAAAATAAACAAAATAAAATTACCTAAACCTAAACTAAAATAAACTAAACTAAAATAAATAAACCTAAACCAAAACCTAATAAACTTAAACTAAATAAAATAAACATAAATAAAAATCATTAATAAAATAAAAATAAACATAAAATAAAATAAAATAAACTAAAATAAAAATAAAAAACTAAGTAAAATATAAACATAAAAAATAAACCAAAAAATAAAATCTAAAATAAATAAAAAAATAAACCTAAACCTAAATTAAAAAAAAAAAACCTAAACCAAAAAATAAAAAAGAAAAATAAACAAAATAAAATACCTAAACCTAAACTAAAATAAATAAACTAAACTTAAAATAAACCAAACCTAAACCTAAAACAAAACTAAATAAAAAATATAATAAACTAAAAAATAAACCTAACCCAAAAAACTAAAATAAACCTAAAAATAAACTAAAATATAAAACCTAAAACCTAAACCTAAAAAAAATAAAATAAAAAACATAAACCTAAACCTAAAAAATAAAAAATAAAACTAAACCTAAAAATAAATAAAAATAAAACCCAATTAAAAAATAAACCTAAACCTAAAATATAACTAAAACAAAATAAAAACTAAAATAAACCTAAACTAAATAAATAAACCTAAAATAAATAAATTAAACTAAATAAAATATAAAATAAAATAAATAAAAAATTAAAATAAAATAAACTAAAAAAATTATAAAATATAAACATAAACCTAACTATTAAAAAAACCTAAACCTAACTAAAAAATAAATAAACCTAAAAACCAAAACCTAAACCCTAAACCCTAAACCTAAAAAAAACCATAATCCTAAACCCTAAACCCTAAAAATAAACCTAAAACCTAAACCTAAACCCTAAACCATAAACCTAACACTAAACCCTAAACCCTAAACTAAACCTAAACCCTAAACCTAAACACCAAACCTAAACCTAAACCTAAAGTAACCTAATAAATTAAAAAATAAACCTAAACCCTAAAATAATAATAAACCTAAACCTAAACCTAAGAATAAACTAAAAACATCTAAACTAAATATAAAAACTAAAACATCTAAATAAAAAAAAAAAAATAAAGTTACAACCATAATAAATAAATAATAAATATAATAAAGAAATAAAAAATGCCCATTCTAATGTACTATAAACTGTCTATAAAAAACTTATCTAACTCTATATTTTATCTAATAAAAACTAACTAATGAAATAAAAGAAGAAATGTTAATATGAATTTGTTCTCTAAAAAAAACCAAAACCTAAACCCTAAGTAAAACTACTACTAAAACCAAACCTAAACCTAAACCCTAAACTAAACTCTAAAAAAAATAAACCTAAACCCTAAAACCCTAAACCCTAAACCCTAAACCCAAAACCCAAAACCCTAAACCCTACACCACAAATCGTAAACCCTAAACCTTAACCTAAACTAAAAAATAAAACCTAAAAATAAACCTAAAATAAAAACTTAAACCCTAAACCTAAAAAAATAAATAAAACCTAAACCTAACCAAAAAATAAAATATAAACCTAAATAAAAAAAAAATAAAATAAAAATAAAACTAAAAAATAATAAAATATAAACCTAAACCTAAAAAAAATAAACTAAAATAAAAATAAACTAAAATAAATAAACTAAACTAAAAAAAAAAAATAAAATAAACTAAAATAAATAAATAAAAATAAACTAAATAAACCTAAACCTAACTTAATTTAAAATAATAAAAAATTAAAATAAAAAAATTTAAAAAACATAACCTAAACCAAAATAAACCCAAAACCCTAAACCCCAAAACCCTAAAAAAAAATAAACCCTAAACCTAAAACCCTAAAACCTAAAATAAAACCCTAAACCCTAAACTAAACCCTAAATCCTAAATCTAACTAAACCCTAAAACCATAAAACCTAAAACCTAAACCAAAACTAAAAAAACCTAAAATAAAATAAATAAAATAAACCTAATCCTAAATATAATAAATAAAAACCTAAACTAAAACCTAAACTAAATAAAATCTAAACTAAACCTAAACTAAATAAAAAATAAAACATAAAACTATACTAAAATAAAATAAATAAAAACTAAAACTAAACTAAAAATAAATAAAATAAACCTAAAAATTAAAAACCTAAAAAAATAAAAACTAAACATAAAATAAAAATAAAATAAAACCTAAAAAACCTAAACTAAAATAAACCTAAAATAATAAAAATAAAACCTAAACCTTAAACTAAAAAAAAAAACTAAATCTGAAATAAACAAAATAAAATAAATCTAAACCTAAACTAAAACAATCTAAACTAAAATAAATTAATCCTAAACATAATATTAAACCTAAAATAAACTAAACTTAACCTAAACTAAACAAAATAAAATAAACTAAAAACCTAAAATAAACTAAAAATAAAAACCTAAACAAAACCTAAACCTAAAAAACCTAAATAAATAAATAAAAACCTAAACAAAAATAAAAAATAAAACCTAAATAAAATAAAATAAAATAAAACTAAATTAAAATAAATATAAACTAAACCTAAACATAAATAAATAAACTAAATAAAAAAGCTAAACTAAAATAAATAAACAAAATTAAATAAAAATAAAAATAAACATAAATATAAAAATAAATAAAAAAATAAACTAAATAAATTAATAAATAAAAAAAAACCTAAACCAAACTAAACCCCAATCCTAAACCCTAAACCTAAACCTAAACCCTAAAATAAAACCCTAAATTAAACCTAAACTAAACCCTAAACCCTAAACCCTAACCTAAAACCCTAAACCTAAAAAAAACCTTAAACCTAAACCTAAAACCCAAACCTAAACCCTAAAATGCTAAAACCTAAACCTAAACTAAATAAACTTAAAATATAAAATAAAATACCTAAACTAAATAAAAAAAATAAATATCTAAACCTAAAATAAAATAAAATAAAATAAAATAAACTAAAATAAAATAATAAAACCTAAACTAAAAAAAATAAATAAACAAAATAAACCTAATAAAATAAAAAACATAAAATAAAAAAAAAACAAAAATAAAAAAATAAAACTAAATAAAACCTAAACCAAAAATAAACCTAAAATTAAAAATAAAATCTAAACCATAAACCTAAAAAAACCTAAACCTAAAATAAAATAAAAATAAATAATCAAAATAAAATAACCTAAACCTAAAAAAAAATAATGTAAAATAAATAAAAAAAACCTAAACCTAAACCTAATCCTAAACTAAACTAATAAAATAAAATAAAAAAAAAATAAACCTAAACTAAACTAAAAATAAAACCTAAACCTAAACCTAAAAAAATAAAAAAAAAAACCTAAACCAAAAAATAAAAAAAATTAAACCAAACCTAAATAAAATAAAAATAAACTAACTAAAAATAAACATAAACCTAAAAATAAAATAAAAAAAAACTAAACTAAAAAAATAAACTAAATAAATAAATAAAAATAAACCTAAATAAAAAAATAAAATAAATAAAAATAAAATAATAAACCTAAACCTATAAACTAAAAAAAAAACTAAACCTAAATCCTAAAAAATAAAACTAATAAACTAACCTAAACTAAACCTAAACCCTAAACCTAAAACCTAAACTAAACCTAAACAAAAATAAACCCTAACCCTAAACTCTAAATAAAATCTAAACCCTAAACCTATAAACCTAAACCCTAAAAAACCTAACTAAATCTAAACCTAACTAAAAAATAACCTAAATAAATAAATAAATAAAATAAACCTAACCTAAACCTAAATAAAATAAACCTAAACCTAAATAAATAAATAAATAAATAAAATAACCTAAACTAAAATAATAAACCTAAACCTAAAACTAAACTAAAAAAAACAATAAAAATCACCATAAATAATAAAATAAAAAAAAAATAAAAATAAAATAAAACCTAAAAATAAATAATCCACAAAAATAAATAAAATAACAACCAAACTAATAAAATATAACCTACCTACTAAAAAAACTAAAAAATAAAAGAAAAACCTACTAAAAAAAAACTAAACCCTAAACTAAAACTTAAACCTAAACTAAAATAAACTCTAATAAACCTAAACTAAAAAATAAAACAAAAAAATAAACCCTAAAATAAACCCAAACCTAAACTAAAAAAATAAAATAAACTAAACTAAATAAAACCTAAACCTAAAATAAATAAAAAATAAAAATAAACTAAAATAAATAAAAATAAATCTAAAAATAAACCTAAACCTACAAAATAAACTAAAATAATAAATAAATTGAATAAAATAAATTAAAAACTAAACTAATAAAATAAAAATAAAATAAACTAAAATAAATAAAAAATAAATTAAATAAACATAAACTACTAATAAATTTTAAAAACACTAAACCTACTAAACTAACTAAACCCTAAATCATAAACCCTAAAACCTAAACCCTAAACCTAAACCTAAACCTAAACCAAAACCAAAACCTAACCCTAACCCTAAACCTAAAAAAACCCTAAACCCTAAACCTAAAACCTAAACCCTAAACCCCAAACCCTAAAAAATAAACCCTAAACTAAACCTAAAACCTAACCTAAAAAAAAACCCTAAATAACCTAAAAAAAAACCTAAAACCTAAAATAAAATAAAATAAATAAATAAAATACTAAACCTAAATATAATAAAAAATAAAATAAATAAAAAATAAAAAATAAACCAAAATAAAATAAATAAAAAATAAAAAATAAAAATAAAAAAATAAAAATAAAATAAATAAAAATAAATAAATAATAAATAAATAAAATAAAAACTAAATAAAACTAAACCTAAAATAAAATAAAATAAACCTAACCTAAACCTAAAATAAACTAAAAAATAAAATAAATAAAAAACCTAAACATAAAATAAAAAATAAAATAAATAAAATAAATAAACCTAAACCTAAACTAAAAAAACTAAACTAAATAATAATAACCAAAAATAAACCAAAATAAAAAATAAAATAACTAAAAATAAACCTAAACAAATAAAATAAAAAAAATAAATAAAATAAAACCTAAAATCTAAACTAAAAAAAATAAAATAAAACCTAAAAAACCAAAAAAATAAAAAATAAAACCTAAACCTAAAAAAATAAAATAAAATAAAACTAACTAAAATAAACTAAACTAAAAAATAAACTAATAAAAAAATAAACTATAAATAAACCCAAAATAAATAAACTAAACAAATAAAAAATAAACCTAAATAAAAAATAAAAAAATAAAATAACTCAAATAAATAAAAAATATAAAATAAACCTAAACCTAAACTAATTTTAAAAAAATAAAAATTAAACCCTAAATAAACCCTAAAAAAAACCAAAAAACTAACCTAAACCCTAAACCCTAACCTAAACCTAAACCTAAACTTAAACCCTAAACCTAAACCCTAAACCTAAACTCTAAAACATAAAAACTAAACCAAACTAAACCTAAACCTCTAAACCTAAACCTAACTAAAACCCTAAACTAAAAATGCTAAAACCTAAACCCTAAACTAAAACTAAAACTAAACCCTAAACCCAAAAAAACTAAACCTAAACCCTAAACCTAAACCTAAACCTAATGTAACTGATAAAATAATCAACAAACTAGTCTAGCTAAAAAGGTAAGGCAAAAGCTTATCTATCTAAATAACCTAAAACTATAAAAATGAACAAAACCTAAGACAAAATGAATCCCACTAAACGGTGGTTCTAAATTAGAAACTAAAAGAAACTAAACCTAAAATAAAAACTACTATCTAAATTTTGATTTTCTAACCATACTAAAAGTCTAAAAAACTAAACCTAAAATAAAAATGTTGAATAAACTCTATTAAAAAATAAAACTAAACTAAACTAAAATAAAACTAAACTAAAACCTAAACCCTAAACTAAACCCTAAATAAATAAATAAAAATAAACCTAAAAAAAAAATCTAAAATAAATAACCTAAACTAAAAAAAATAAAATAAAAAAACCTAAAAATAAAATAAAATAAAAACCTAAATAAATAAAAAACATAATAAAATAAAATAAAAACTAAATAAAATAAAAACTAAACCTAAAATAAAATAAAAACCTAAAATAAAATAAAAAATAAAAACCTAAACCTAAAAAAAAACTAAAATAAATAAATAAAAAACCTAAACCTAAACACTAAAAAAAAAAACCTAAAAAAATAAAAAATAAATAAATAAAATAAATTAAACCTAAACCTAAACTAAAAAATAAAAAAAAATAAACCTAAACCTAAAAAATAAATAAAAAATAAAAACTAAAAAAATAAACCTAAACCTAAAAAATAAACTAAAATAAACTAAATAAATAAACTAAAATAAATAAACTAAACTAAATAAAATAAAAAATAAACTAAAAATAAAATAAAAAATAAATAAACTCAAATAAAATAACTAAATAAACTAAACCTAAACTTAATTTAAAAAAAAACCTAAAAACCTAAACCCTAAACCTAAACCCTAAACCTAAAAAACTAAACCCTAAACCTAAAACTAAAACCCTAAACCCTAAACTAAACCTAAACCTAAACTAAACCCTAAACCTAAACTAACCCTAAACCCTAAACCCTAAACCTAAAACCCTAAACCTAAACTAAACTAAAACCTAAAACTAAAAAACCTAAACCCTAAACCTAAAACAAAACCCTAAAAACCCTAAACCCTAAATCTAAACCTAAACAACCTAAACCTAAGAATGGAAAAACTTGATGACAGGAACATCACCCCAACTAGGCTAGTCTAAATCTGCAATGGAGGTAAGGTGGAGGCGCTCATAGGGTGGTGGGAAGAGGTGGGAGGATATGGAGGTGGGTTGAGCAAAGTGGTGGTTATGGAGGGAGGAGCTAGGGAGGTTACATGGTGGTGATGGGAGAGATTAAAGATATGATGGTGATCCCGCTACTGAGAGGCGAGGTGGTTCATGGGAACCGAGAAATAAGAATGGCCAACTGATCTGCCGCTTATGGAACTGTCTTTACGAGAATGATTCTACTTATCTAGGTTTTTGATTTATATGGGTGCTCATTTTTTATTTATGTCATTGCTTATGTCTTAGGAAATATGGTGTGCTACTTGGTTGATGAAATAAAAGAAGAAATATTGAATCTTTTTCTCTATTAAAATAAAACTTAAACTAAACCTAAATTAAAACTAAAACCCTAAACTTAAAACTCTAAACCCTAAACTAAAAATCTAAACCCTAAACCTAAAACCCTAAACCCTAAACCTAAAACCATAAACCCTAAACCCTAAAAAAAACCTACAACCCTAAATGATAAACCCAAACCCTAAAACCCTAAACCCTAAACTAACCAAAACCTAAACCCTAAAACCCCTAATAAAGATGTCATTAGAGTAGATCTAAAGAATGACCTAATCCTAACATAGTTATGGTAGTTAAAGAAAATGTCTTCAAGAGACTTTCCTTGACTATTAGAGATTTGAATACCCTAACCTAAATCATATTATAATACCATATATTATAGTATAATGTAGCATCATATATTTGAGCATGTAGTGATGTGTTTTGGATGTTATAAGATGTTTTGAAATGTTTTAGTATATTATGGTATTGTGCCCCATAGTCTATATTAATATAAATCATAAAATATTGAATAAATCAAATGATGAAATTTGTTAAATTTGAAGTGGGAATTAGTTGTAGTACCAAAGGCTTTGTAGTTTAAAAAAGTAAGATTTTATGTTCAAAATAAATATTATATGTTGTAACATAGTATAACATCATATATCATAATATATTATTCTACACATTTTAAATTATTTTAGTATTTTACAATCATGCAATCGAGCCTACACTAGCATTATTTATAAAAATGTTGATTTAGACTTTAAAATGGTGGAATAAAATTCATAATAGATATGGCATCATAATATATTATTTCAATTTAAAATATGTAAGTGATATGACTAAAATATATAGTTTTTATTATTTAGACTAATTTTATGATTTTTATCTTAAGAAATTTTGTGATGTGATAATATAATATAATATAATATGTTATAGTGTATTATAATATAGGATGCCATAACATAGTGTAGCATCATGCATTATAACATACTATTGTGTATTACTACTTATTGTTTAGCATATTTTAGTTTGTTATAGTATGATGTAGTAGAGTTTGTACTAGTATAATTCATAAAAATAATGATTTATAGGCTGAGATGATGGGATTTGGCCAAATTTAAGGTAAGCTTTAGGGAACATCATTGGGGTGTGCTATGTGTGTCATTTAATCAAAAGAATGGAATTTTGCATCCAAAATAAATGTTCATTTTTCAACCAAATTTTATAATTTTTGCTTAAAGATTCATTTTAAGGTGTAATGTAAGATAATATATTATTAAGGTGTAATAATAATATAATATATATATATGAAAATATATATATAAAATATAATGTATATATATATATATATATATATATATATATATGAATGTGGTGGTGTGTTACTAAATGTTATTGTACATTTTAGTATGTTTTACTTTTGTTATAATACATTGGGTCAAAACTCACAAAAATGTTAATTTGAAGGTGAGATGGAAGAATTTTGCCACCACCACACCAAGCAAAATTATGCTATTTGTCTATAGAAAAAATAACAATTTTACATCCAAAATGAACATTATTCATATTTTGAAAAAATTTTGTTATTTGTTCCTTTTAAGTGATATAATGAGGTGTAATGTTAAAATATATTATATTATAGAAATTATAATATAACATCATATATTATAATATATATAGTGTGTTAATTCACACTATAATATGTTTATGATATTGTATAGTTAGTTTGAGCTTGCACCATCAAATCATAAAATGTTGATTACAATAAGATGATGATTAATGAAAATACATTGTTAGCTTTTGGTTGAAGTATTAAAGGTGCATAAGAAGAAATAAGATTTGATGAGAATTCCATGTCAAGGACATGGAGGGAGATCTAGGGGATCACACATGCATTGGACATGACATGTGAGGGTCTATGTAGGGCATAGAAGAAGAAAATCTAGATAAGGTTTGAATTTGATTTGATTATATGATTTTTGGAAATAAGATCTACTTGGGATAAAAATCTATAATTCACCAGGGATTAAGATCAAATTGACTTTAATTTGTATTGTTTTAATTATTATGGAGGCATATTAGAGATATGAGTCCGGGGATCGTATATGAACCTTCCACTAAGTAAGCTGACTATCCATTAAGGTTTGGGATTTGAGTTTGATTTCATAGATTTGTTTTGTGATGTATCTGCTGGGGATAAGAGTTTAATTGGATTTCTTTGATTTAGACTCTACTGGGGGAGTTGGTTTAATTTATCTCCACTAGAGGTTGGTTTTGAATTTGATTTGTTTGCTTGACATGTTTATATATGATTTATCACTGGGGAGAAGGGTGTGATTTAACTCCAGGAAAAAATAAATTGGGTTTAATTTAATGAGTTAATGTATGACCTGTGTAGATGGACCCACAGAAGGGGCTATATACCTTGACCTACCAAGTTTACAAATCCTAAAAGGATAGTCTACCATCAGGGTAGAGCTAGCCAACCTAAGTGGTTTTTCATGTGCAATGGTTAGGGAAGAAGGCATAGCAACTTACATCTTCTAAAGTGAGGAACATAGGGTGACCTATTGGATGCACAACAAATCAAACCTGACCTAGGTGACTACTGAGTGAATGTCGCTGGGGACATATGTCAACTCAAAAGTAGTCAAAATTTATTTTATATTAATTTCAAGTAATTTGATATGGTTTATTTGGTTTAGTTTGATTTCAAATTGAGGGCATATCCGTTGAAGATGTGAGCTTGGTCAAATTTGATAGATTTAATTTATGGACCATGTCATGCATGGGGACCCACCGAGAAGGTGTCTATATTAGACTTGAGATAGCCAACCAAGGGTTACTTTTAGCAGCAATGGTTAGGAAGAAAGAGTAGAAACTTACATCTTCTAAAGCAAGGAACAACCTGACCTTGGTAGCTAATAAATCAAACCCGACTTAGTGACTATTGAGTGAATGCTATTGGGACTTATATTAACTCAAGAGTCAAATGATTCCTATAGGAGTTTTACAGACGCCTAAAGATAGATGCTTGGGAAAAGGTACCGCTAGGGTGTCCTCCTAATCCACAAGTGAATATATATTTTATTTATATATATGGACTTGTGTGGACACCACAGAAGGGGCTATGCCCTTGACCTATCTCGATTTACTAGACCAAGGGAGAATCTACACTCCACAAGATGATTCTCAACCATGGTTGGTACTAGAAAGGGGAACTCCAATCTAATAGTAACTGGTAGTTTAGATACAAAGATGTGATCCAAATATAGTTCCCATGGAGGTGTGCGCTAGGGTGTTATTCTAAGCCCTGGAAAAGAAAGCCTATAGTGTACGGTGGCCAACTCAAAGAGAAAGCATAACACACTTACATCTACCATGAGTGGTGTATCCTAAGGTGTGAGAACCAACCAACCTAAGGTGTATTCATTAGCATAGTGAGAACCAACCAACCTAAGGTGCCCATCAGTGTGCAACTATGAATTTCAAAAGAAAGCGTGTAGGCTTACAACTTTCCAAGCGAAACTAATCATCGGGATAGTTTATCATCGGCGGGACATATGCTATCTCACCTAGAGACTAGAGAGCCCCAGAAGGACTTGACCTAGACTTGAAGCAGGGAGGGAAGGAGCTAGGGACTTATCCTAAACCTCAAATATACTCAACCCAAATGCAGAAGGCTAATCCAAGAAGAAGAAAGCATAGACTCACATCCTCTTAAATGAAGCCAACATGAGGTAGCTTACACAAAAGGCCTACCAAACCAACAAGGTGCATGCAAGGGCCAAGTATGGAAGGAAAGCATAGCAGACTTACATCCTCCAAAGCAAGAAGACCACTAGGGTGACACACTAGTAGGGTAGCACGTTAGCCCGACCTAGAGCAGCTACTAAGTGAGTGTCGCTGAGTTATCTCAACTCAGTATCCCAGACAAAAGATATGTGTTTATTTTATATATTTGTGTGTGTTATGTGTTGTGTCAATGAAGGATAGATGCTGAGTTCCTTACACCTACCCTAAACACATCTGGATTCACAAATAAGAATACTTTCAACATGGAAGAGATTGAATTCAAAATGGAATTTTCATTGATGATAATTATTTTGAAATATTATTTATAATATTTCTTTAAGTAGAGCCCATTGATTGGAAGAATTGGGCACTCTCCCTTATGATTAATAAGCATAAGATCCTCTTTGGTAGGCCTTCTCTATGGAGAAAGCGTCTTCTCAAGTGGGTTCAAACTTGCCTCCCATCTTATGATGCAACAATTCTCTTAGAACTAAAATAAGCTCTCCCAAAAAGCCTTAAGATGAACCAACTTTTTGTGAGCTTGAATCATTTTAGCTTTGTACAACTTGCGAGTTTCCATGCCCGTGGGCATCTCTCCTCCAAAAATTTGAGCTCTTCTAACCAACTTGGCTGCTATTGCTCATTGATCTTGCTACCCACAACTATCCTTAATGAAGGAGTTGGACTTCTAATGGTAGAATAGCTTTGGATCCATACACTAAGGAGAAAGAGTAGACTGAGTTTGAGTTATATAAGTGGTGTGGTAAGCCCACAAGGCTTCAACTAACTGCTCATGCCACTGTCGCTTGTTATTGTCGAGTGTCTACTTTAGTATTTGGATGAGAGTTTTGTTGAAGGCCTATGCTAAGCTATTTGCCCTCGAATAGTTGATGGTAGATTATCTGAAATCTATGATGTATCTTCGGGAAAAGTTGTTGATCTCGATGCTCTTGAATGCGCATATTATCGATATAATTCATCAAGGCACTCAACCTATATATGATATGGTTCCTAAAACTAGAGCACATCGAAAGCTATGACCTCTCTCGAGAAATCACCTTGCCCATTTGGAAAAGTAGTTAGTAGCTAAGATGAACTAATGACCCTTGGAAGAAGGAGGATCACCCACTATGTCGCAAACACTCGAATGGCCATGAGGCCAATGTAGATGTAGAATGTTGGGTGGTTGGTGTAGACCACACCGTGTATTTGACATTGGTGGCATTGCCAGTATCCATGCAATCTTTGATCATCGGCTAGTAGTATCCTAGTCTCTTGATCTTGACTTTCATCTTCCAACCGATTTATTTGCTCCACATAATCTTGAGTGTACCTCATGATCTTATGCTTTGTGCTTTGTCTAAATAACCACATATGATCAAAAAGATCGCCGACAAGACACCATCCACAAGAGTGTAGAAAGTGCTCTACTTCATCTGATGGGCTTGACTTCTATTGAGGTAGTTTTCCTTTATTTAAATCCATGAATGGTTGCCTCCAATCTAACCTCATCCTTCTTGCAATGGCAACCTCCCCTTCAAGAGTATACTTTTGATGAGTTCAATATCAAATAAGACTTGTCTATTTTGGACCTTTATTGATATGGACTCATCTTCGTGACATGCCAACTCTTGCAAGCTTGGCTAAAGCATATGCTATGATGTTCTCTCCTCGAAATCTTATAAATGATTCTAGGATTTGGGCCAACAAATCCATGTACTTATGGGTAGTGATGGAGCTTGGGCTTTATAACCTTATAGGACCCACAATTTGGTTGATAACTAGTGAGAATCAAGATGTTGATGTTCTGATGCTTAGAGTAATACTAACTCTAGACCGATAATCGAGCCTCATATTCAACTTCATTGTTGTGCAAGGATTGATGATGATATGAGAATCTCATCATATCAGTGAGTTAAGAGAACTATTCCTACCTTGCCTTTCTTAGAATAGTATTATGGTTCTTCTCCTTTGAGAGGAAGCCACACCATCAAAGTACATCTCCAATGGTGAATGCTAGTATCCCCTAAGTTCATGATTTGTTCATCGGGAGATCATCACCAAGAGAAAAGTCAACAAGAAGGGTGTGTGCTAAGAAATCTAGTGCTTATTCCTTTCACCACATGGAGGGGTACGAAAGTAATGTCAAACTGCAAGAGGATCATAGACCATCATGCCAACCGTATGGATAGCATCTATCTTGTCATGAGATACTGGATTGATCCTAGAGATTAAGTTCACATTATGAGAAAGCATGTATAGCTTTTGGGATGCAAAGATTAAAGCAAATGCTTCAATGGGTGGATAATTAGCCTTGAGGATTAGAATGATGGTAGTAGAGTGCATTTTCCTTCCTTTATCTTTGACTTGGGCCAACAAAGCACCAAGGGAGTCATCTAATGCAAAGTAGTGTAAAGTATGAGGCTTGCCTGATAGGGCAAGAACCAATGGCATCAGTAATGCTTGATGTCTTCAAAGGCATGCTGACACTTATCATCCCACTTGAACTTGGCATCCTTTTGACAAGTGCTGAGAATGGTTGTACATCTTCGATAGTTGGATATAAAGCATCTTAGATATGCCAACCACCTTGGAATGATTTGAGTTGAGTTAAACTTTTAAGGGTGGCATTTCTAATATTTGATCTTCTGATGATTTTGATTGGTGTTGACAACAAACCCAAAGAATTGAAGCTACTCAATGCACACTTCGTGTTCATTTTGAGGTTAAATTTATCTTAACTATTCAAAACTACTCAAGTCAAAGAGATGGTCTTTTCTTTCTACTTTTGACAATGAGATCATCAACATAGAACTTGACTTGATGATGAATGAGTTCATCAAGATTTGAGTCATACACCGGTATGTAACACCATCATTTTTAAGGTTGAAAGACATGACCATATAACAAAAGATTTTGATCAGGGTTCTAAAAGCAGTGTTTCTTTCATCTTCAGGGTCCATCTTTATTTGGTTATATAGAGATGATCCATCCATAAAATAGAAGACTGCATGATATGAGGCAATGTCCACCATCAGCTCCGAGATTAGTAGTGGAAATTTGTCTTTTGTACATGCCTTATTTAAATTCTTAAAATCAACACATATGTGAATTTGGCCATTCTTTTCTTAACTGGATGACGCTGGCTAACTGTAGGGTATTTTTCTTCCTGATGAAGCCATCGATTAGTTTTGACTTCAAAATGACCTATTATTCTATGTCTAATCGATGTGTCTAGAGCTTGCTTGATAGGTTAATAGTAGCTCTATTGAGTTTATGGACGCTACAAGAGCCAATCCGGCATCTCTTCATAACTCCATGCAAAGTAGTCCTTAAACTCAATAGTCTAACTAAGTCATTGGATTCAATTTCATTCAACAAAGAACTGATGTATATCGGGCATGGATCTTCTTCAGTTCCTAAGTTGATTTCCTTAAGCTCTTCCATGGTTGACTTGATCTCTTCTTCGAACTCTGGCGGTGCATCTTTGACTTCAAAATCATCTAGATCATCTAAGTTTCTAAGCACAGCCTCATATGAGTTAATGTGATTTGAAAAGAACCTATCGATTCCAAATGATTGGTGATGACCAAGCATAATCATCATTGATTGACCCACAATACCAAATCCTCCTATCTTGATTAAGAGCTTTTGCATTTGTTCTTCCATATTCTTTCAAGTAGTTTGACTTGTGCTTTGACCAAGTATGTGGATTAACCCTTTGCTAAATTATGAACACAAGGCAAGTACCAATCAAAAGGTAATTCTATTAAATCTTTATATGAATCATCCTCAAGTTCACATCAACTTCTTGACTTGAGGATGATGCTCCAAAGAACCTCGAAGTCTTCACACCTATGGATGACTTGGCTTCCTTAACTACCAAACCCTTAACTTTTGAGTGGAAAGTGGGTTAGAGCTAAGGTTCCCAACCGATGCCTAACTGTTTCACATATAGACTTGGATACATTTATGCTTTGGAGCCCTCTTCATTGCTATCTCTCAAGTGTCACCTCAAGGAATCTACTGAGAAGAGTTGAACCATATAAGACTCATCCTATGAACTAGATTTTAAGTCTATATGGATAAAGTGTACTTTGTAGTGGGTACATATCTATTGGCCAATAGAGATTTTCCACCCCTAAATGCCTCTAAACTACCTCTCTCTACTCGCCTGGAGGTCGTCATCCTACCCATATGTTCAATGGAGTAATGAACTGGGTGGAATCTAATGTCAGGCTCCACTTCCTCCTCCAAGTCAATTTTCGCTCACTTTTATTTTCTTTTTCATTTTCTCTTTTCTTTTCTTTTCATTTTCTTTTTCTTTTTCTTTTTCATTTTTTTTATTTTTTAACTTTGCCAAGTTCGTGAGAATAGAATTGTTGATTTTGAGGGAGGTAGTAAGCCATATTCTCATATATGCCGACCTTGTGAACTGTAAATGGCTAGAGATCTCCTTGACACAATGACGATCCCACCTCACACAAACTTCATGTGATGTAGAGAGGATGGAACTATGTTGTTCTCATGTATCCATGGTCTCAAGCAAAGCATTGAAAGATGTATCCGAAGTCTATAATGTGAAACTTGGCTTCCTCCAATCATCTATCTCCAAGGGCAACACTATGAGCCTAAGGCCGCTTGACCTCACTTTTGGAGTGCGATTTAATCTTCCCATCTTAGACTTAGAGTCTTCTAGACACTAAGACTTACTAGTCATAAGACACTTCTAACCATTAGGTAAACACTTAACCTAAGCTCAAGACTTAGAAGGGTTAACCATAGATTAGGTTATGCCTAGGGATTAGATAATCCACCTACCCTACAACCTAAATCCAATCCATGTTACCTTCTCAAACCAAACCTCAAGTTCAATTCAAACATTAAATTCAAATATAAATCCAAACCCAAATTCAAAAACCAAATGATTGAATCTCATGATCAAATCCAAACTTGAAACCCTTTCTAAGCCATATGACCTATCCCATGGACTTAGCCAAATCTGAATCCAATTCAATCCAAAATCAATTGATTTTCTCAAAATAAATTTATATCTTCAATCAACTTCCTAAATATAAATCAAATCAATATTCAAATGATCAAAACTAAATCAAACTACATCAAATTAAATCAAAACACTTCATAAGTCGTATGACCTATCCCATGGACTTAGCTAAATCTTAATCTAAATCAAGTCAAACTCAATTGATTTTCTCATAAATCAATCATATTTTAAATCATCGTCACAAATTTAAATGAAATATACATTCAAATCATCAAAACTAAATCAAACCAAATCAAAATCCAAACCTAAGCACATGACCCAACTCCATGGACTTAGCCAAATTCTTTCATAAAACCCAAATTCAATTGATTTTCATGAATCAATCATACCTTTAATCATATTCAGAAATACAAATGAAATCTACATTCATCAAGCCAAACCAAAATTAACCCTAGTCAAACCCAACTTAACCCTTTTGACTTGAAATGTTCAAATGAACCAAAACCCATTTGAATGTAAGCCAATTGCAATTGAATTTGTATATCAATCCCAAATCCATATATAAACTCAACAAAATCAAACTCAACCCAAAATCAAGCCAACTAAACCCAATTGGTCCACTTGATCCAAAGTGGCCAATTTGACTATTTGAGCCAAGTTTTAATCCTACCCAAATTTGATTGAACCAAGCCTATAAAAAACCTCCCATCATGATTGTTGATCATTAGGTTGACAATTGTCATAAATTGTCAAACCAAATTAACATTTGACCAAGTCAACCCTTAACCCATATGAACCCAAACTAGCCAAATTGCAACCTAAGCCAAATCCCTTAAAAATTGATTCATACCAAATCAAAATCAATATTTGAATATGACTTGACCTTCAATTGAGTCAAACCAAACCCAATTGGCTCTCTTGACCAAAGTTGACCCAAATTGACCTAAAAGACCAAATTGGGTCAAATCAAAATATAAACCAAATTGATTGCAACCAATGGCTCAAGTTCATTCAAATTGATTGTTGAACTTGACCAAAGCCTTGATTGGACCTAATTAACCTAATTTAGCCCAAATTGACCTAAAAGTTCAAGTTGTCCTAAATCAAAACCAAATCCAAATTAATTGAAACCAAACCACAATCATCCTCAATTGGTCAACTTAACCCAAACCAACACCCAACTGTTAATTTGGCCAATCAAATTGGTCAACTTAACCCATTTAACCCAAATGAATTCAAATGAGCTAAAATCAAATCTAAGCCAAAAAACCAAACCAAGTGAACCAAAACATCCTAAATGATCATATGAACTTAATCCAACCCTTGGTTTAATCCAAATTGACCAATTGGTCAACTTGATCCAACCTAACCCAATTTGACCTAAATGAGTCAAATTGAGCCAAACCTAACCAAATCAACTCCAATTGACTTGAAATTTCAAAGCACTTATCTCATTTCACCTCAAATCAAATCCAATGCCAAATGATCATTCTACCCTTGGGTGAAAGGCATCACATGAGACAAATCACCCATGTAAGTGGTCATTTCCATTCTTCCATTTGGTCCCAATGGTCCACTTAGGCACCTAACCCAATAATGGGTGGATGGTTGTCCATGACCCATGGGATGTGAAATCACCTCACCCCCCCATGAGCATTTGAAACCCATAGACACCCATGATTCTCTTGGCCACCTCCACACCTTCAACCAACCTGAGCCAACTCACCTCCTCCCCCCACCCATGACTTTGAGTGGTCGACACATTAGAATAAACCCAATCCCACTATCCGATCAAGATGAAGGGGGGTATACACCCCTCATTTCCACTCAAACACATAGAAAAATCATTCCTTAGAGCCCTAGCTACCTAAGACGAGCTGCTAGAGCCATTTCCTAAGCTCCCAAGCTCATTCCTCGATCAAAAAATGCCATTCCCGTCCATCTCAAAATAGGACACTCACCTTTCCTACCTAACTTCCCTGATTTCTCCATCAAACAAATCAACTTTGCACACCTAGGCCTCCTGAGCAAGAATGAATCATCTCCCAAGCTTCCAAGCACTAGGTGGGACTGATCAAAGTCGAAGCTCCAAATCATCGTTCATGGCCGAGTGAACATCAAGGAATTGATCCAATTGCTGCTCATGGCTTCTCACAAGGTGAAGCTTCAATCATTCGCCACCTTGAGCTCAAAAAGGTATATGGGTGGAGATTTTGAAGAAACTTGCATCATGTGATCTTGATCATGATCCTCTCCATTGATGTCGTGAAGGTGTGGGATCCTTTTGGAGTTGATCCGAGCTCGGGTAAGCTCAAATCATGTGAGAAATGGTGAATGGACTCCATTTTCCCTCACTTGTGTTACGTCAGATCACGCACCATTCATTTCATTTGATCAAAATTGATCTGATTAGATCCACTGATCAATCCATTTTAATTATTGCTATGGGATTAATCATAGTCATCGACCATAGTGTCACCCCGTAGGCCGAGTTAGATAAGTTCAAGTAGCCAATCCCACAATGAGGAAAGCGCGTCAGCGATGCATGTGGTGCCAATAGATTAGTTTTAATTAGGCTTAATTAATCATTTTTAATGGTTGAAACTTCTAAAGATCATAAAAAATCATAGAGAAATCAAAAAAATGCAAAGAAATACTCATGTTAAAGATATTTTAGAGGACAATTAATTAAAAAGGATCTTAATTAATTTTGAATAGTAATTAATGTTTAATTAAAATTTAATTATAAAATTTATTAGGTTAATTACTCCTTAATTACTTGAGCAATTAATCCCAAATTTTGTGAGTTAATTTAATGGGATGACCTCTCACTCCATGATTTTCTTGGGATTTATTACTCACTTAATTAGAAAATTTACTAATTAAATCTTAACTATTTTTAAGTTAATTAATGATTAATTAATCTCATGAATAGTAAACAAATTGGTTAATTGCTTTATTAATCATTGTTCAAAAGTGAACCAAGGAATATGGTTGACCTTTCCTAAGTTCATTTCACCATTTTTAAAATGGTTAATTAATATTTAACTAATTAATTAAATCACTTAATCAAATTGAAATCTTAATCACATCAGATCTTAATTAATTAAATCATGGGGTAGATCTTTAGGTGTTTAATAACCTAAAGGAGTTCAATGAAATTATGGTTAGTCCACATGTGTGAGAAAACCATAAGAGTAATTAATTAAGTCCTTAATCTAATTAACTATTAATCAGCCAATTACATTTGGTCCTTTTCTTTCTTAGATCATTGCAAGTTTATTTTTTATGCATATCATGTTGGCTCATAATTATTTAGTTAATTACTTTAAGGTGACATAGGTAAGGGTAATAATTCATCTAATTAAAACTTAATTAACCCATAAACTCAAATTAATTACATTTCCTTAAATTAAATGAAATCACTATTATGGCAATGTGTTTAAAACATTAAGTTATGATTTCTCTTCTCCCCTTTAAATCAAATTAAATCCAAAACTTAATTAATAAAGAAGCTTTGATTTGCTTTAAATAATCTTATTTGATTTGATTGTCCATAAGAACTAGTTTATGAATGAATCACATACTTATATTTGATTGTCCTCTTCCCAATCATGTTAAATTTGGTATGTCATTTGAATTCATGCATCCATCTTTTCAAAATCAAGTAAAATAAAATTTATTTCCTTTATGTGAGCTTGCATGTGTTGATTGAATTTAATATATGTGTGGCTATTATCACTATTAAATCCAAATGTATTTTTAAAAAGCATATAAATGAATAATAATATGCATTATGATGCTAGTTATAAATACATAAGAAATGCATGTGCTTGTAGCTTAAGTATATGAATGTTGAGTTCTCTTTCCTCTATTCATGTGTTGATTTATTTAAGATTGAATGGTAATGGGTATATAGTGGACATCTGGGAACAGGGCTTAACAAGGAGGTCATTTGATTACCTCATTTCCCTAGTTTGTTACTTGGTTTTCAAAATCAAAAAGAAGAAATGTTGAATCTAAATTTTTCTCTGTTAAAAAAAAAACCAAAAACCCTAAACCATAAACTAAAACCTTAACCAAAACCTAAACCTAACCTAAACCCTAACCCTAAACCCTAAAACCATAATCCCTAAACACTAAACCCTAAACCACAACCTAAACCCTAAAATAAACTAAACCCAAACCTTAAACCCTAAACCATAAAAAACCCTAAACCTAAACCACCTAAAACCTAAAACCTAAAACCTAAATTAAATAAAACCTAAAAAATAAAATATAAATAAATAAACCTAAACCTAAATAAATAAATAAAATAAATGATTTAAACTAAACCTAAACTAAACTAAATATAAAAATAAAATAAAATAAAAAATAAAAAGTAAACTAAAATAAAATAAATAAAAACCTAAACTAAATTAAAAAATTAAAATAAACCTAAAAATAAAAAACCTAAATAAAATCAAAACTAAATGTAAAATAAAATATAAAATAAACATAAAATAAAATAAAATAAAAACAAAATAAAACCTAAACCTAAAACTAAACCTAAAATAAACCTAAAAAATAAATTTAAAAAAACCTAAACCTAAACTATAAAAAAAAATAAATATAAACAAAATAAAATAAACATAAACCTAAACTAAAATAATAAAACCTAAACCTAAACTTAAAATAAACTAAAGCTAAACCCTAAACAAAATAAAATAAAATAAACTAAAAATAAGCCTAAACCTAAACTAAAAAATAAAACTCAAAATAAACCTAAAATAAAAACCTAAAACCTAAACCTAAAAAAATAAAATAAAAACCTAAACCTAAACACAAAAATAAAAAATAAAACATAAATTAAAAAAAATAAAATAAAAATAAAACTAAACTGAACAAAAAATAAACCAAAATAAAATTAACAAACAAAATAAACTAAAATAAACAAAAATAATCTAAATAAATTAATTAAACCTAAACCAACAGGTTTACTTAATTTAAAACATAAACTAAAACAAACCCAAGCTAAACCTAAACATAAACCTAAATAAAAACCTAAACCCTAACCCTAATAAACCCTAAACCTAAAGTAAACCATAAACCTAAACCCAAACTAACCCTAAACCCTAAGTTAACCCAAAACTAAACCCTAAACCCAAAACCATAAACCCTAAAAACCCTAAACCTTAAAGCCTAAACACTAAACCCTAAACCCTAAACCCTAAACCATAACCATAAACTCTAAACCGTAAAGCCCTAAACCCTAAAATCCTAAACTTTAAACCCTAAAAACCTAAAAACCTAAACCTAAACTAAATAAAACCACAAAATAAAATAAATAAGAAAACCTAAACCTAAATAAAATAAAATAATATAATAAAATATAAAAAACATAATCTAAAACCTAAACCTAAACCTAAAAATAAAATAAATTAAATTAATAAAATAATCTAAAATAAAATAAATAAAAACCTAAACCTAACTAAAAAATAAAATAAACCTAAAAAATAAAAAAGCTAAATAGAATAAAAACTAAATGTAAAATAAAAATAAAATAAAACAAAAATAAACCTAAAATAAAATAAAATAAAAACTACATAAAAACCTAAACCTAAAAACTAAACCTAAAAATAAAACCTAAAAAATAAATAAAAAATAAAACCTAAACCCTACACTAAAAGAAAACTTAAACCTAAAATAAAAAATAAAATAAAATAAAATAAACCTAAACCTAAACTAAACTAAACTAAACTAAAATAAATAAAACCTAAACCTAAACCTAAAATAAACTAAACCTAAACCCTAAACCCAAACCCTAAAAAAATCCTAAACCCTAAACCTAAACAAAAAAACTAATCTAAACCCAAACCCAAAAAAAACATAAACCTATAAACCTAAACCCTAAACCCTAAACCCTACATCCAAACCCTAAATCCTAAACCCTAAGCTAATCCTAAACCCTAAAATGTTAAAAACCTAAACCTAAACTAGATAAAATTTCAAAATAAAATAAATAAGTAAATTTAAACCAAAATAAAATAAAAAATGAAATAAAATAAAAACATAAACTAAAACCTAAACCTAAACCTTAACCTAAAAAAAAAAAATAAAAAAATAAAAACTATACTAAAATAAAATAAATTAAAACTTTAACTAAACTAAATAATAAAAAAACCTAAATAAAATAAAAACTAAACCTAAAATAAAAAAATAAAATAAACTTAAAATAAAATAAAATAAAAATAAACAAAAAAAACCTAAACCAATAATAAACCTAAACATAAACCTAAAATTAACAAAAAAATAAAGCCTAAACCTAACGTAAAAATAAAATAAACCTAAACTTAAACTAAAATAAACTAAACTAAAATAAATAAACCCTAAACCTAAACCTAAAATAAACTTAACCTAAACTTAAACCAAAACTAAATAAAAAAATTAGCTAGAAATAAACATAAACCTAAACTAAAAAATAAAACCTAGAAATAAACATAAAATACAAAACATTAAACCTAAACCTAAAAAATAAAATAAAAAACATAAACCAATCCTAAAAATAAAAAATAAAACCTAAAACTAAAAAATAAACTGAAATAAAAAACATTAACTAAATTAAATAAATTTAAAATAAATATACTAAATAAAATAAAAAAATAAACCTAAATCAAAATAAAATAATCAATTAATCAAAAATAAATATAAAATAGACTAAATAAACCTAATCCTCTTAATTTACTTAATAAAAAAAAATTCAAAATAATTTAAAAGAAAAATCTTAACCCAAAACCTAAAGCTAAACTAATCCTAAACCCAAAACTCTAAACCCAAACCCAACAACCCTATACCCTATTCCCTAAACCCTGAATCCTAAACCCTAAATCCCAAACCCTAAAACCTACACCCCAAACCCTAAATCCTAAACCGTATTATACCCTAAACCTAAACCCTAAACCCTAAAACCTAAAAAATAAAACCAAAAAACCTAAACTAAAACCTAAATATAAAATAAAAATAAACCTAAATTTAATAAAATAAATAAATAAAAAAAACCAAACCTAAACAACCTAAACATAAATCTAAACATAAAAAATAAAATAGAAAATAAAAACTAAACTCAAATAAAATAAATTAAAACCTAAACTAAATTGAAAAAAAATAAACCTAAAAATAAAGCCTAAATGAAATAAAACTAACATAAAATAAAAAATAAAATAAACCTAAAATAAAATATAATAAAACTAAATAAAACCTAAACATAAAAAAATAACCTAAAATTAAACCTAAAATAAATTAAAAATAAACCTAAACCCTAAACTAAAAGAAAACTTAAACCTAAAATAAGAAAAATAAAATAAACCTAAACCTAAACTAAAATAAACTTTAAAATAAATAAAATCAAAACCTAAACCTAAAATAAACTAAACCTAACCCCTAAACTAAATAAAATAAAATAAACTAAAAATAAACTTGTACCTAAACTAAAAAAGAAAACCTAAAAATAAACCTAAAATGAAAGCCTAAAACCTAAACCAAAAAAAATAAAATAAAAATCTAAACCTAAAAATAAAAAATAAAACTTAAACTTAAAAAATAAAATTAAAATAAAACTAAGCTAAAACATAAACATAAACTTAAACCTAACCCAAAAAATAAACTAAAATAGAAAACCTAAACTAAATTAAATAAACCTAAAATAAATAAACTAAACTAAATAAAAATAAAAAATAAACCAAAATAAGAAAATAAAAATAAAATAAACTAAAATAAAAATAAATAAATAAACCTAAGCCAACTAGTTTACTTAATTTAAAAAAAAAAACCCTAAACCCTAAACCCTAAATCCTAAACCCTAAACCCTAAAACTAAAACTAAACCCTAAACCCTAAACTTACGATGAGGTGTTAGTGGATATAGAGGTGGTGGTTGGAGCAATGGTGGTTATGGAGGTGGGAGGAGCTACGGAGGTTACAACCATGGTGGTGGCGGAGGGAGAGATTGGGGATATGATGGTGGATCCTGCTACCTGAGAGGTCGGGGTGGTTTTGATGGGAGGTAGAGAAATTGAAGAATGATCGATCCACCTTATGGAACTATGTCTTAAAGAGATGATTCTAGTTATCTAAGGTTTTGATTGCTCTATGTGTGCTCATTTTATCTAATGTTGCTTGTGTCCTATAAAACTTGTCTGTTACTTGGTTGATGAAATCAAAAAGAAGAAATGTTGAATCAATTTGTTCTATTAAAAAAACTAAAACCCTAAATCCTAAACTAAAACCTAAACCCTAAACTTAAAACCTAATCCTAAACCCCTAAACCATAAAAGCTAAAATCCCTAAACCTAACCCCAAAAACCCTAAACCTAAACTCTAAAATGCTTAGCTCTAAAGCTAAACCTAAAACCTAAACCCTAAAACCTAAACATAAAACCCAAATCCTTAAACTTAAATGAACAAAAATAAACTAAATATACTAAATAAACCTAAACTACCATTTACTTAATTTTAAAAAACCTTAAACCCTAAATCCTAAACCCTAAACCATAAACCCTAAACCTACAACACTAAACCTACAACTTGGCTTAATAAAAATTAGAATGAAAACAAACTTGAGAACTACATTCCTATTTCTATTTTTGACAATTTTTGCAACATCGCTATCTTTTCTAATAAATCAGATCAAATCCTTTTCAAGATCTCTTACAATGGTGATTTCGTTCTTAAAGGTGTTTAGAATTTTATTAAAAATAAATAGAACACCTCTACTGTCTTCATTAAACTTTGAAACAATATCATTCTCATTTCTTATTTAGTTTTAGCTTGGCGGATTTTGAATAACTTCATCCGGTTGATTCCTTGCTCTAGCTTAAAGGGTTTTACTTACCTTCTAAGTGCTATTATTGCTTTCATATTGAAAATATTAATCATTTTTTTGTCAATGCTACTATTGCTTCTAAACTTTGGATATGGTATGATGATTTATTTAACACAAACTATTTTCACAGCTCTCTTTCATTATATCAACTTCTTGAAGTTTATTTCCATATAACTGTGAAAGGTAATATGAATGTTTTAATTACTATTACCCTTATTTGGTTCATTTGGAAAGATAGAAATGCTGCTAAATATCGTGGCATCCCTATGAACCATAAAAGGATCCTTGCTAGACCTTAAGAAAAAAAATTCATGCTTTGTATAATGCAAATTTAATTAGCAATTTTCAGTTTAGAGGTTATAAATTTGTGGCTAAAAAATTGGGTATCACTTTGCATGACGATCCTTCCTACAAGAGTATTAGGATTATACATTGGATTACCCTAAAGAAAATTCTATTAAGAATCGATGGTTCTATTTCCCAAACAAATATGGTTGTGGTGGAATTCTATGGATTTTAAAGGCAATACATTTGCTTTTGCCTACCCCTCAAAGCTTGTTTTATTATTTAAACTCATGGTTATTAACAAAGCTATTGATATTTTTTAAACAAAGGGCTTTTAATATTTGGATTGTAGTTGATGCTCTTCTTTAACTTGATAGGCTCAATAATAAAATAAATGATGACTTATTTTATCTTCTTAAACACACTAAAAAGCTTCTTTCTCAAGTTTACTACAAAATTTCTAACATTCTTCCTGAAAGTAAAGCTTGTGTTGATTTCTTAGCTAATTTATGAGGGGAATTAAATGAGCTCACTTTTTTTATAACCATAGCTTACCTAAGCATCGTTAATGGATAACATTGGACTTCCTTACATTTTAACATCTACTTGTTGATCTTCAGGGTGGTTTTATTTAGTCTATTTTTGTTGTTTTTTCTGCCTCCCTCACTAGGATGTGGTTTATGTTGAGTTTATTTCTATACTTAAACCCCTTCCTCTTTACTCCATTCTATTTTCCGACCTTTTGGGTCATACTATTGTTTATAATTTGTTTCCTATCCTCGAGCCAGTGGTTTGTTTTGTCTCATGCTTGTGTCTCTTGCTGTGCCTAATTTTGGCTACCTTTTATCAATTAATGTGGGTTTGCCTTTAGTTTTGGCTAGTTAACCTTTTTGAATTGATCATGGATGTTATGGTTAGTTTTGCTTCTATTTATTCTTTCATCCGCCTAGCTATTTAGGGTGGTTATTTTTCAATTCCCTTCTACTCTTAATTTTGGGTTTTTTGGTTGTTATATTCTCCTTCCTAGTTTCACCAGTTTCTCACTGGTTGGTTCCATTTACCTTGTGAATTAGAGTTGTTCTATGGTTTTGTCTCCCATTTTCTTGTAGTAAATGTCCGCTCTTTGAGATTTGAAGGGTTTTGTTTGCCTCTCCTTGTTCCTTTCCATACAATTTTGTTTGTGGTTGTGGTCCTTGGCCTTTTCTAGTTTAAACTACCATTTTATTTCTGATTATTTTGAGATCTCTAGGTGGTTGTCACTTTTTTCTGTTGTTCTTTTCCTTATTTTGGGCTTGTATTGGCTCTTTTGGTTAGTTTTGTTATCGACCTTGATTGGCTAGTTTATGGGTTGGTTGGCTAGTGGATGTGTTGGTGTGTTTGATGGTTGGTTTAGGAGTTTTTGGTTGGGTTCTTTGGTTTGATCACTTCTTGGGTTGGTTATCCTCTGCAACCATTTTTCCTTTATTTTGCTTCTCAATTTGGGTGTTAATTTTCTAATTTTATCCTGCCTCATCTTGTTGGTTGTTGGCCTGGGTGGTTTTAGTGGTTGTTTTATTGGTCGATGATATAAGCAATTATGGTTTTTTTGGTCTTATTTTAGGACTTGTTGTTGTGGGTTGGCTGCTTGAGGGGTTTTTTGTGGCTGTTGTCTTGCCTTGTATGCTTATGCCATGGTTTGGTGTTTTCGATTTATTTGGTATTGACCCTTTAGTTTAGTTGGCTCTCCTTATTTCTGATATTCTCCTTGGTTGGTGATGGTGGATTTGCTTTTAGCCTACCTTGGTGGTGGTTTATGGTAATTTATGGATTCCCTTGGTCTCTATATTATGTTTTCTTCTCCTCATCTCTCATCTACTATTATGCTATTTGGGTGGAGGTTTTGCCCTTGGATATGTATTGCAAGTGCTTTGGAGATAGTTGTGGGTTGTTCTCAACCACTGACTCTACTATAACTTCTAGGATGCTGGCTTTACGTGTTTGGTCTATTGTGAGTTTTGATTGGTGGGTTAGCTGCTGGTTGGCTGCTAGCTAGCTATTTTTCTCAATTTTTTTGGTGTAGGAGCTGGATCACTATGGATTGTTTTGCCTTGGAAGGTTGCCTATATTAGGTATACTGGCTATGATGGCTTTGATGTTTCCCCATATCTTCTCTCTAGTTGGTAGCATGCATATGATTGTAACCCTCCTCATGAAGTTTAGATGCTCATATTTATTATTGTCCCATGAGATGATCTTAGCTGAACTCGAGGCTTCTCTTTCTCAGTTCTTTCTAAATTTTTTACTTTATCATTTTCCCTTGAGCTATGACCATTGCCTTTGTAGTGTTTTGCAGATTTCTTTCACAGGTTTAAAAATTCATTGATGGAACCAACTCAAGTACTATTGATGTGGATCTTGCTTATCTTCACTTCTAAAAGGGATCATGAGTTGTTGCTAACTAGTCCTTTAACTATTTCCATAAGTTTTATTGGTCTTTTTGTGTCTTTTCTCATTTGCTTTTATCTTGCTGCTTTTTCTCTTTTATTTTCTTTTTCCATTATACTTAGATGGGGGTTTAGCTCTTTAGGATTTTTGTAGCTCTGTGAATAGTACAAATTTGAGATTTACCCCTTTAAGCACATTGTATCCTTTATTTTTATTGTAATAAAATTCTAACTTTTCCTAAAAAAAACCTAAACCTTAAGAATGGGAAGAACCTTGATGGCAAAAACATCACCGCCAACCAAGCTTAGTCTAGACCTGGCGGTGGAGGCGAAGGCAGAGGTGGTGGTTTACACAGGGGTGGTGGGGAATCTGGAGGTGCTATTCGATATGGAGGTGGTGGTCAGAGCAATGGTGGTTATGGAGGTGTGAGGAGCGATGGAGGTTATAACCGTGGTGGTGGCGGAGGGAGAGATCTAGGATATGATGGTGGATCCCACTACTCGAGAGGCCGAGGTGGTTTTGATGGGAACTTAAGAAACTAAAGAATGACCGATCTGATTTGCCATGGAACCTTCATAAGTAGACCTAGTTTTCTGGGATTGATTTGCCCTAAACTAAAACCCTAAACCCTAAACCCTAAATTGACCCAAAACTATAAACCCTAAACCCTAAAACCATAAACCTAAACCTAAAACCTAAACCTAAACCCTAACCTAAACCTAAAACCTAAACACTAAACCCTAAACCTAAAACCTAAACTAAACCCTAAACCTAAACCCAAATAAACCCTAAAACCTATAAACTAACCCTAAACCCTAAACAACTAACCCTAAATCCTAAACCTTAAACCTAAACCCAAAACCCTAAAATCTAAATCAGAAACCCTAAACCCTAACCTATACACTAAACCCTAAACCCTAAAACCCAAAACCTAAACTAAATAAAATTTAAAATAAAAAAAATAAAACCTAAACCAAAATAAAATAAAATAATAAAATAAAATATAAACTAAACCTAAACCTAAACCTAAACCTAAAAGAAAAAAATAAAGAATAAAAACTAAACTAAAATAAAATAAATAAATACTTAAACTAAACTAAATAAATAAAAAACCTAAATAAAATAAAACCTAAACTTAAACTTAAAATAAAATAAAATAAAAACTAGATAAAAAGCTAGCCCTAAAAAATAAACCAAAAAAGGAAACCTAAAAATAAATAAAAAATAAATCCTAAATCCTAAACTAAAATAAAAAAACTTAACCCTAAAATAAAAATACAATAAACCTAAACCTAAACTAAAATAAACTAAACTAAAATAAATAAACGCTAAACCTAAATCTAAAATAAACTTAAACTAATAAAAAATAAAATAAATTAAATAACCTAAACTAAACTAAAACCTAAAATAAAACCTAAAACCTAAACCTAAACTTAAAATTAAAAAATAAATCCTAAACCTAAAATATTAAAATAAAATAAACTAAACTAAAAAAAAATAAACTTAAACTTAAACCTAAACCTAAAACATAAATAAATAAAAACCTAAACTAAAATAAATAAACCTAAAATAAATAAACTAAATAAAATAAAAATAAACTTAAATTGAAATAAAAAATTAAAGTAAACTAAATGAAATAAAATAAACTAAATATACTAAATAAACCTAAATCTTCGTTAACTTAATTTTAAAAAAAACCTAACCTAAATCCAAAACCCTAAACCTAAAACCCTAAACCTACAACCCAAAACCCTAAATGTTAAACCCTAAACCCTAAACCCAAACCCTAAACCTTAAACCCTATACCCCAAACCCTAAACCCAATACCCAAAACATAAACCTAAATTAACTAAATAAATTAAAAAATAAACATAAACCCAAAAACCTAATTAACCTAAACCTAAACCTAAACCCTATGAATGGGCAACCTGACAAGAACATCAAACCTCGCTTAGATCACGGTGGAGGCTAAGGAGGCGCGTAATGGTGGGGATCCGAGGTGCGATATGGAGGTGGTGGTCAAAGTAGTAGTAATGGAGGTGAGGGAAAGGTTACAACTGGTAAAGGCGGATCGATATGATGGTGGATCTCGCTACTTGAGAGGCCGGTGGTTTTGATGAGAATCAAGAATTGTTGATCCGATCTACTGCTTATGGAATAACGTCTTTAAAGTAGAGACGGTTCTAGTTATCTATGGTTTTTGATTTTCACTATGCATGCCAAATTTTCATCTATGTCGTCACTTGTGTCTTAAAAAACTTGGAGTTTTACTTGGTTGATGAAATTAAAAAGAAGAAATGTTGAATCTGAATTTGTTCTCTATTTAAAAAAACCAAAAATCTTAAACCCTAAACTAAAACCTAAATCCTTAACCTAAACCCTAAAACCTAAACCCTAAACCCTAAACCCTAAACCCTAAACCCTAAATACTAAAGCCTGAAACCTTAAACCCTAAACCCTAAATACTACACCCAAACCCTAAACACTACACCCAAAACCCCAAACCCTAAAACCTAAACACTAAACCTTAAACCATAAACACTAAAAAGCTAGAAAATTCATCCTAAACTAAATAAAATATAAACTGAAAAAAGAAACCTAGACCAATATAAAATAAAATAATAAAATAAAATAAAAACCTAAACCTAAACTGAAGCATAAAAAGAAAATAAAACTAAAAATTAAAAACCTAAACTAAACTAAAAAATAGAAAACCTAAATAAAATAAAAATGAAATCTAAAATAAAAATAAAATAAACCTAAAATTTAATAAAATAAAAACTAAATGAAAACATAAACCTAAAAAGTACACTAAAAAAACCTAAAACTAAATAAAAAATAAAACCTAAACCCTAAACTAAAATAAAAGCTGAAACCTGAAATAAAAATAAAATAAACCTAATCTTAAACTAAAATAAACTAAACTGAAACTAATAAAACCTAAAATAAACTAAACCTAAACCTAAACATAAACTAAATAAAATAAAATAAACTAAAAATAAACCTGAACCTAAACAAAAAAATAATACCTATAAATGAGCCTAAAACCTAAACCTAAAAAAATAAAATAAAAACCAAAACCTAAACCTAAAAATAAAAAATAAAACCTAAACCTAAAAAAACCCTAACCTTAAATAAAATAAACTAAACTAAACTAAAATAAATAAACTAAACTAAATAAAAATAAAAATAAACTTAAATAAAAAATTAAAAAAATAAAATAAACAAAAAATAAAATATACTAAATAAACTTAACCTACTATTTTACTTAATTTTTCAAAAAATAAAAATAAAACCCTAACCTTAATCCCTAAACTAAACTAACTAAACCTTAAACCCTAAAACAGAAACCCTAAAAATACCCTATACCCTAACACCTAAACCCTAAACCCTAAACCCCAAACCCTAAACCCTAAACCCTAAACTCTAAAAACCTAAAAACCTAAACCTAAACCAAATAAAACTAAAAAATAAAGTAATTAAAAAAAACTAAACCTAAATAAAATTAAATAAAGAAACGTGAATTAAACATAACCTAAACATAAAAATAAAAAAAACTAAAAAATAAAAATTAAACCAAAATATAATAAATAAAAAACTAAACTAAACTAAAAAATAAAATATACCTAAAAATAAAAAACCTAAATAAAATAAATACTAAACATAAAATAAAAATAAAATAAACCTAAAATAAAATAAAATAAAACTAAATAAAACCTAAACCTAAAAAAATAACCTAAAATAAATAAAATAAAACCTAAACCCTAAACAAAAACAAAATAAACCTATAATATAAAAAATAAAATAAACCTAATTCCAATCTAAAATAAACTAACCAAAAAATAAATAAAACCTAAACCTAAAATAAACTAAACCAAAACCCTAAACTAATTAAAATATAATAAACTAAAAATAAACCTAAACCTAAATAAAATAAAACCTAAAACAAACCTAAAATAAAAACCTAAAACCTAAACCTAAAAAAAATAAATAAAAACCTAAACTTAAACTTAAAAATAAAAAAATAAAACCTAAACCTAAAAAAATTAAATAAAATAAAACTAAACTAAAAATAAACTTAAACCTAATCCTAAACCTTAACCTAAAACTAAAATAAAAAACTTAAACCAAATAAATAAACTAAACTAAATAAAAAAAATAAACCTAAACAAAAAAATAAAAAACAAAACTAAACTAAAATACAAAAATTTAACTAACTAAAACTTACCCTTTACTTAATTTAAGTAAAATAAAAAAAACCCTAACCATAAACCCTAAACTCTAAAATTAACCCTAAACCCTAAAATTTAAACCTACAACCCTAAATGCTAAACCCTAAACCCTAAAACCCTAAACCATAAAATCCTAAACCATATACCCTATACCCTAAAACCTCAACCTAATAAACCCAAACCCTAAATGCTAAACCCTAAACCTAAACCCTAGATCTAAACCCTAAAAATCTAAAAACCTAAACCTAATCAAAATAAAACCTAATAATAAAATAAATAAATAAAAGATAAACCTATGTAAAATAAAAAATAAATTAAAATAAAAACCTAAACCTAAACATAAACCTAAACCTAAACCTAAAATTAAAATAAAATAAAAAGTAAAAATCTAACTAATTTAAAATAAATAAAAACCTAAACTAAACTAAAAAATAAAATAAACCTAAAAATATAAAACCTAAATAAAATAAAAATAAAAAACCTAAAATAAAATAAAATAAAATAAAACTAAATAAAAAACTAAACCTAAAAAATAAACCTAAAAATAAAACCAAAAAATAAATAAAAAATAAAATCTAAACCTTAAACTAACAAAAAAACATAAACCTAAATAAACTAAACCAAAACCCTAAACTAAATAAAATATAATAAGCTAAAAATAAACCTAAACCTAAACTAAAAAATAAAATCTAAAAATAGACCTAAAATAAAAACCTAAAAGCTAAATGTAAAAAAATAAAATAGAAAACTAAACCTAAACATAAAAAATAAACTAAAATAAATAAACCTAAAATAAATAAACTAAACTAAATAAAAATAAAATAGAAACCTAAATAAAAATAAAAAAATAAAATAAACTAAAATAAATAAAAAATAAATTAAATAAACATAAGCCTAACGGTTTACTTATTTTAAAAAATAAAACAGGTAAACCCTAAACCCTAAATCTTAAACCCTAAACCCTAAACCATAAACCCTAAACCCTAAACCCTAAAACTAACTTGAAACCTACAACCCTAAACCCTAAACCTTAAAAAACCCTAAACCCTAAACCCTAAACTAACCTTAAATGCAAAACACTAAATCCTAAACCTTAAGCCCTAAACCTAAACCCAAAACCTTAACCGTAACCCTAAACTCTAAACCTTAAACCCTAAATTTAAAACCTAAAACTCTAAAATAAACTCAAACTAATCAAACCATAAACCCTAATCCTAAAACCCTAAATTTGTAAAGATCCCATTGTCAAATCAAAACAAATCAAATACATGACAAACAATCATCATAAAACAAAGATATTTTCAAAATATTCAAACATGCACTTTGATCTCTCTTAGCATACCCAAATTTGCTAAGTGAAAGCTTCAAAATCAAAATCTCAAAACAACGGATTAGCAAAATAAAATTATCTCCAAAAATCTCTCTAAATGAAGGAACCTCATTCAACATATCCTAATTTATTGGATGAAGATTCCAATATCAACAAACAAATTCTTATGGCAAAGCCTCTCTTCAAAATTCTAAATCTTTCCAAATCAATGAACCCCACTTAGCATACTTAAATCTGTTGATTGTAGGTTCAAAATTCAAATTCAAATCAGAAATTTGTGATTAAATGAAAATATTAAGGTCAAAGTCTAATTTCGTTATATTTTCACATGTAGATATTAGAAAGCCAGTCACCAAGATATAGTTCCATGGCTCCTAGCAAGTTTTTTTTCTCTTTCCCCTTTGGTGTAGACTTGGCCTTGGATCAGGCCAATCTCACCACGATCGAGGCCACCCACCTAATTTACTTTGGACATGGCTTCAAGGGCTTTAGAATTACATATGAGGGGGTAGCCCTCACAACTATCAGCAGGGAGGAGGTGGTAGGGCAGAATCCACTCTTATGATTTGATGTTGAGTCTGACCCAGTTTCCCTCTTTGAAGAGGAAGGCTATGAAGGTCCCTGCCCTAGTGCCAGTGCAGTTCAGTCTACTTCTATTATTCCTACTACAACTCCAGTGTGGGCTATTACCTCATCCTCAGTCCCCTTAAAGGGGAAGGCTATCTTAGCATCTGAGATATTCTCCCTACCTTCAAGGTAGGTTCCAACTCCCGCAGCATACCGCTCTCCCACACCCAAAACCATAACAAAAGCAAGAATATCAAGTGGCACCAAGAGAGAGCAGCCAGGGAGGTAGATGCTGCATCATATATTACTGAGGAGGGTTCTCCTCAACCGGTCTCCCCTTTCTTGGGTGGTAGTAAATTCCACCCCCTCTTTGGTTCAAATGGAGAGGAGGATTACTGCATCTCCTCCACCACCAGCTTACTATGAAGTACCAACTAGGAAGAGGAAGAAACTCTATGTTGGCCTCTACAATTCTTCACTGGTGTGAGCCTGGATGCTGGAGTCTGGTATTATTTGATCTGGGTCTGTGACCCCCAGAGCATCCTGATCCATTGAGAGAGGGCCACCGAGGCTAAGGTTGTAGCCCAGGCGGGAGGTAGGGAGAGATGGAGGTATGGTAGGAAGTCGATGGCCTTTGCCCTTATTGATTTCCCTAATCGGGCCACCAGGCCGATAGCATGATATAGCACTCCACCAACCACTGCATGAGGATAGCTCAAGGGTAGTGTTACCCCATCACACGCTGCTCCCATCCACCGTTACCATTCTAGGTCCCTCCTTCATCTATTCCTACTAAGGTTCAAAGATCTACATCCGGGGAGAGGAAGTCCCCATTGGTGATCTGGCTACAGCCTAAGGATCCCACTCCAACTACTCCACCTACTAAGGTGAGATCAAGCTCTCCCTTTCGACCTCCCACTTTAGTTGTGGTGAAGGAGTGGTGACCCAAAGTCAGTGCCACCACCAAGCAACACCACAAGAAGTAGAGGAGGAGGGGACACCAATATAGTTCCAATGATCCTCGGAGGGTGTCCGTCAATAGGCAAAGATCTATAGATTCATGAGCATAGTTCCATAATTGGCCATCAGCGAGTCTTTATTTTGGTCCAGCCAGGTAGAGTAGGAGATCGTGCACTATATGACATCTTAGAGGACTACTTTGCTAAGAAGAGAGAACTTCTGAGTAAAGATCATTCAGATTCAGAAGAGAGGAGGGTAGCTTTTGACCTCGATAAGGATGATCTTCTAGTGTAGTAAGCTGAAGTCCACCTGGTAGATACTTGAAGCTCCCTCCACCAAGACCATCAGATCTAGGAAGGTGTTGTGGTTGAAGAAGCCTGTCGTCCATTCAACCCAACACCTCCTCCAGCAGCTTAGGTAGAAGGATGATCAAATCCACAGGATGGAGAAGAAGGTTGAAGATTTGTTAATGGTAGTACTAGCACGTTTGAACCGAGCTCTAGCATTACGTCCTAGCCCTATGGAGGTTGAGCAACTTGAGCTTCTACATGTCATAGGACTCCCCAAGAGTACCTCTCTGGTAGATCAGGACAGTGGTAGCCTACATAAAAATGTCATAGATAACACCTTTGTGCAAGAGAGAGACCTCAAAAAAATGGTGGAATAGTATGTGAGAGAAGCATTGGTGCAAACCTGAGGCAACTCATATATTCCGAATGGTAGACCCTACCCAATAGAATTTGTTACAGTTCAGTCTCCCGAAATGTTTGTCTACCTTATTTCAAGATTTTTGATGGTAGTAGGAAACCTTGACAACATATAATGTGCTTTAGAGCTAGTTGTTGCAATGCTGGTGGTAGCGATGCACTTTTCTTTCGCTTATTTATCAGCAGTCTTTCAGGGATTACATTTGATTGGTATGTTGAACTGCCCAATAGTTTGGTAAAGACATTTGCTCAGTTGGGAAAAATTTTCATTAAGAGATTAGTTGGAGCTTAGAAAAGGGTCATTGTGGGCTATCTCATTGTAGCACAATAAAACCCCGGTGCAGCCCTTGTTGATTATATTCTCAGGTGGCTAAACGTGAGTATGAAATGTGAACCGCAACTGTTTGAACAACACGCCATAGAAATTCTTCTTAAGAATATTCATGGCCTAGTTGCTTTTATGCTCAAAGGATTTACTATCAAAACCTTTGAGAATTTAATCAACAAGGTGGCTAGTCTATAGGGAGAAGACAAATAGTTACTTTTCCAAGACCAGTCATCCAAGTCTAAACTACAGAAAGCATTTGAAAAGAAGCCAGTGGTAGTTGCATCAGTTGACAAGGGGAAGTAGCCACTTAGAGTTCAGTTTGAGAGACCAAGAGTTCAATAGCCTCTACATCCACCACCTCAGTCATCATACCGGCCACCACAGTCTCCTCAATGGCCATGACAACCACCTCCACAATAGTATACCCAATAGTGGTACTCCTATCCGCCACCAGGTAGCTATTACCCACCTACTCTTATGGATAAACAAAATAAGCCATATTCATTCAAGAGAGAGGCAGTCAAGAAAATCTTTAAAAACCTCTTAAAGAAGCCTAATTTTTAGATACTAGAGCCTAATAGGCTGGAGGAAGTCGGGAAGAGCGACGATCCTAACTTTTGCCCCTACCACCATATGTTAGGCCATGTCTCAGAGAACTGCATCACCTTCAAGGACTAGCTTGAGCACAACCACAAGTTAGGTGCCATAATTTTTACTATGGATTACTTATTAGAACAACCATCTAATTCTGTAAGGGTAATCCTTGTGGATACATGTGATCCTCTCAAGACAAAAGAAGGTTAGGATATTTTCTTATCCTGAACCTCTAAAAAGATTATTTTAAGATCAAGAAACTCTCCTTGTAGGTGCCTAAGGAAGCTCAAACCTCCAACATCAAGGAAGGTTTGCATGTTGCCAAAGATAACTTGAGAAAAGTGCGAGCTCAGCAGCAACAATAGTCCATACTTTCCTGGGATAGTTCAGTAGTGTAACCACCGATCGAGTCTAGCATTCCCTCCACCATTGTAGCTACTACTTCATCCATTTCTTCTTTCGACAGGACTGTTGTATCAGCAGACAAGGGCACTAAAACCCTTACTTGACTTACTTTATTAGATTTCTATCATGTACCTCCACCTAAAAGGAAATCAATGAATAAAATATATTTCACTTACATCTTGTCCATTTATGATGCTCTTGATTTTATTCCTATTGAAAGCTCTCCAAGTCTAGGAAATAATAATAGCTCTAATAATTCTAATCCTTTCTCTTCCAATTCAAAATCAGACTTTGCTTTTCTAAATCAATCAGGTTCACCCATTGATATAGACTTGGAGTCAACCAACTCTGAGGGTCCTATAGGAGAAGATGTAGGTATACCTGATGAGTAGATATAACTTTTTGCCAACCTACCACATGAAATCTCTGAAGTCAACCTATGTAGTGGTAAAGTTCTACTCCTAGGGTAGCACTTCAAGATAAAGGTAAGCAAGTCATTAGTTACAGTGACCAGATAGCCCCTCCATAGTATGCTCCACCTATAGATATTCTTGTGGAGGACCATCCAAAGTTGGTTACAACATTCTAGCTTAACTTAGAAAGTTGACATCAAAGTTAAGCATATATGACACCCTTATCTTATCTAAAGAGATGATGGAATCTCTAATCAAGTCTTTTCTTGATCCAGAGATATGCTTAGCTCAGTTGACCTCTAATGTAGAGAATGCTTACTATTTAAAAGACATCCCAGGATCACTTTCAGTGATGAAGACTTGCTTTTAGGGACGATCAGACACAACCGTCCCCTCTACATCAAAGTGGAGATGGGCAAATTTAGGCTATCCAGAGTGTTGGCTGACCCAGGTGCAGCAGTTAACATTATGAGTCTAAAGACCCTTGCCTACTTGAGGATTGACATCTCTAAACTCAATTCATAGAGGATGATGTTGAAAGAATTCAATGAGCAAGGCAAGAGGGCTTTAGGCTCCATAGTGTTGACAATGGAGATTGACGAGTGAAAGACTAAAGCCAAGTTTAACATTATAGATTGAGATACATCTTTCAATGCTTTGCTAGGGAGACCGTGGATACATTAGAAAAACATGGTCCCATCCTCTTTGCACCAGTGCATCAAGTTCATGAGAGGTGGGATCGAGTACTAAGTCAAAGGAGATCTCAAGCCATTTACAGTTCACAAGATCAACATATATGAGGATGTGACCTACTACCTCCCTCAAAATCAATAAGTTTATTCTTGCAAACTTGGCCGAACCTCAAAAATAAAAGAAAAAGAAAAAGAAAAAGATGAAGAAGAAAAATAAAATAAGATTAAAAATAAAAGGGAGTGAGAAATAGACTTGGAGGAGGAACTAGAGCCTGAGATTAAATTTCACCCATAGTTTGTTACTTCATTCGAACATATTGGTAAGATGACCCGACCTCCACCAGGTAGAGGAAGAGGTAGATCTAGTGGCAGCCCTAAGGATGGAAGACCACCATATTGGCCACCCAAAAGGGGATATGTCCTAGCTACTAGGAGTGCACTTGCTATCCAGATAAACTTAAAATCTAGTTTAGAGGATGAGTCTTATATGGCAAACATACAGCCTCTTCAAAAGATTTCTTTCTGGTAACACTTGAGTTGGACAGTGATGAAGATCAGGCTCCAAAGCAAAGCATGAGTGTATCCAAGTCTATATATGAAATAGTCGCATCGTTGGGAAATTCTAACCCCACTTTTCACAAAAGTTGAGGTTTGGTAGTTAAGAAGCCCCTAAGTCATCCATAAATGTGAAGACTCGAGATTCTTTTCGAGCATCATCCTCAAGTCAATAAGTTGATGTAGAACTTAAGGATGGTTCATATAAAGATTAAATATAATTTCCTTTTGATTGGTACTCGCCTTATGTTCTTAATCTAGCAAAGAAGGGATTAGTCCCACATATTTGGTCTAAACACAAGTTAGATTACATCAAGAGGTTATGGGATCACAAATGCAAACATTCTCAATCAAGACCAGGACTAGGATTCGGTATAGTAGGTCTAGTCAATGATGAAAATTATTACATAGTCATCACCAATCATTTAGAATCTGATAGGTTCTTTTCAAATCACACTAACTCTTACAAAGAGTAGTGCTTAAAAACTTCAGATGACCCAAATGATTTCCATATCAAGGATAAACCACCAGAGTTTGAAGAAAAAATCAAATTAACCATTGATGAACTCAAATAGACCAACTTAGGAACTGAAGAAGATCTATGCCCAACATTCATCGTTCTTATTGAACCAAAAACCAATGACTTAGTTAGGCTATTGACTAAGTTTAAGGATTACTTTACATGGAGTTATGAAGAGTTGCCCAATTTATCTCCTGACATAGCAGCCCACAAACTAGCGATAGAGCCTAGCGCTAACCTTATCAAGCAAGCTCCTAGACGCATGCGATTAGACATCGAACAATAGATCATTTCTAAAGTCAAGAAATTGATCAATTATGGTGTCGTCAAAGAAGAAAAATACCCTACCTGGTTGGCCAGTGTCATCCCAGTTAAAAAGAAGAAGGGCCAAATTTACATATGGGTCAACTTTAAGGACTTAAATAAGGCATGTCCAAAAGAAGAATTTTCACTACCAATCCTAGAGCTGATGGTGGACATTACCTCATCTCATGTAGTCTTCTCTTTGATGGATGGCTCATCTAGCTACAACAAAATTAAGATGGCCTATGAAGATGAGAAAAATACTACTTTTTGAAGCCCAGTCAAAATTTATTGCTATAAAGTCATGACTTTCGACCTTAAAAATGCCTATGCTACATACCAGCAGGCTTTGACTCAAATCTTCAGTGAAATCATTCATCATCAAGTCGAGTGTTATATCAATGATCTCAAGTCAAAAGTAAAGAAAAGAAGTCCACCTTTTGACTTGAGAGTAGTTTTGAACGGTTAAGACAATTTAACCTCAAAATGAACCACCCCCTAAAGTGTGCATTCGGAGTAGCTTCAGGGAAGTTCCTTGGGTTTGTTGTCCAACACTAGTGAATTGAGATCGATTCAGAGAAGATCAAAGTGATACTAGAAATTCCACCTCCTAAAAGTCTAACTCAACTCAGATCATTTCAAGGGTGGTTGGCATATCTAAGATGCTTCATATCCAACCTATCAGAAAGGTGTTAGTCATTTTCAAAACTTGTCAAAAAGGATGCTAAGTTCAACTAGGATGAGAAGTGTCAGTATGCCTTTGAAGACATCAAGCACTACCTGAATACGCTGCTAGTTCTAGTAGACTCTATCCTTAGTAAGCCACTCATCCTCTACACTACTGCATTAGATGACTCCCTTAGCACTTTGTTGGCCCAAGCCAATGATGATGGGAAAGAGAATGCTCTCTATTATCTCAACCATCATCTAATCCCTACTGAAGCCAATTATCCACCCATTGAGAAACATTACCTAGCTTTAATCTTTGCATCCCAAAAGCTATGGCATTATATGCTTTCTCATAAAGTCAACTTGATCTCCAGAGTCAATCCACTATAGTATCTCATGATACTGCTGACACTATCCAGATGGTTGGCACGATGGTCTATGATTATCTCATAGTTTGACATTACTTTTGTTCCCCTCCGTGTTGTGAAAGAATAAGCATTGGTGAACTTCTTAGCAGCACACCCACTTTTTACTAACTCTTCACTTAATGATGATCTCCCCGATGAACAAATCATGAACTTAGGGGACACTAGCAATCACTAATCAGAATTGTATTTTGATGGTGCGGGTTCCTCTTAAAAAGGAGAAGAACCACAATCTACTCTTCCAGGAAAGTCAGGGGTAAGAATAGTCCTTCTAACTCCAAACCGCGATGTGATGAGATTCTCATACCTTTTATCCCATCCTTGCACCAACAATGAGGCTGAGTATGAGTCTTTGATTACTAGTCTAAAGTTAGTAATCACACTATGCATCTAGAACATCAACATCTTTGGGGATTCTCAGCTCGTCATCAACCAAATTGTTGGGTCCTACAAGGTTCTTAAGCCTAAGCTCCATCATTATCACAAGTACACCATGGAGCTCTTAGTCCAAATCTCATAGGTTAACATATCCCTTGAGGAGAGAATGTAGTAGTGGTTACACTAGCAAAGCTTGCTAAAAGTTGGCATGTCCGAAAGATGAGTCTATATCAATAAAGATTCAAAATAAATAAGTCTTATCTTTATTGATTCTGAATTCATCGGGATATTCTCTCTTGAAGGCAAGGTTGTCATTGCCAAAAAGGACGAGGAGCTAGATTGGAGGCAACAATTCATGGACTATCTAACTAAAGGCAAACTACTTCAAGAGAAGTCACAAGCCCATCAGATGAAGCAAAGAGCTCTTTTATATGCTCTCATCAATGAAGCCTTGTATCGGTGGTCCTTTGATCATATGTGGTTACATTGTTTAGATAAGCATGAAGCCCATAAATTTGTGATCGAGGTACACTCAGGATTATAGGAGCTCACCAATCTGGTCTGAAGATGAAGAATAAGATCAAGAGACTAGGGTACTATTACTATGATGATTACCAATCGCATGGATGTAGCCAAGTGTTATCACCAATGTTAGAGTGCATGGAGTGGTCCTACACCAAGCACCCAACATTCTACATCCAACATTGGCCTCTGCCATTCGAGTGTTGGGTATGACATTGTGGTCCGATCAATCCTCTTCTTTCCAAAATTCATCAATTCATCCTTGTCGCTCGACACTTTTCCAAGTGGCAAAGGAGATTCCTCTAAGGGAGGTCAAAGCCTAGTATGTGCTCGAGTTTTTCAGGAACCATATCATATATAGGTTCAGGGTACCTCAATGAATTATATCTGATAATGGTACTGCATTCAAAAGCACCAAGATCAACAACTTCTCTCAAAGATACAACATAGATTGGAGATACTCTAACATCTATTATCCATGAGCAAATGGTCTAGTAGAAGCTTTCAATAAAACTCTCATTCGGATACTCAAGAAGACACTCGATGACAACATGTGATAATGGCATGAGTAGTTAGTTGAAGCTTTATGGATTTATCGCACCACCTATAGAACTCCAACTCAATCTACTCTTTTCTCCTTAGTGTATGGGTCTGAAGTCATTTTACCATTAGAAGCTCAACTCCCATTACTAAAGATAGCTATGGTTAGCAAGATCTCGACAGAACAGAATGCCAAGTTGTGGTTAGAAGAGCACAAAAGCTTGGAGGAGAGACGCTTACAAGCATGCCAGAACCTCGAGTTGTACAAAGCCAAAATAATTCAAGCTCACAACAAGTTGGTCCACCTTATAGCTTTTCAAGTAGGAGAGCTTGTTTTAGTTCTAAGGAGACCAATTATTGCCCGCCGCAAGATGGGAGACAAGTTTGAACCCACTTGGGAAAGCCCTTTTGCCATAGAGATGGCCTACCAAGAAGGATCTTATCAACTCATCAACCATAAAGAGAGCTCGACTGATCAATGGCTCTACTTAGAGAAATATTACCCATAAAATTATGTTTGAAAGTAATTATCATCAATGAAAATTCCATTTCATTTCAATCTCTTCAAATTGAAAGCATTTTCATATCTTCCACCATGATGCATTTAGGATAGGTGTAAGAGAACCCAAGAAGCATCCTATCCTTCATCAAAACAAACACAAACTACACACAATTCTCTAGTGGTATTAGGATAAGTGTAAGAGAACCCAAGAGGCATCTTATTTAGACTAGCACAACTATGTTAGGTGTAAGAGAACCTGAGCAGCATTCTTTCTTGGTGGAGTCACATTGCCTCTCTGGCACCATTTCATCCATTCTTTGATGTGTTTTAGGATAGGTGTAAGAGGACCCAAATGAAATCCTATTCATTCTTTCACAACACAAACACACATACACATCTTTTATCTCGAGATACTTTGATGTGGGATAATGCCCTTTATGGCACTCAATCATTAGTTGCTCTAAGTCGGGCTGACATGTTACCCTGTTAGTGCATCACCCAATGGTCCCTTGTTCAGGAAGATGTAAGTCTGCTATGCTTTCTTTCTTGATTTGACTGCTACACACCGATGAGCACCTTGTTAGCATGGTAGACCTTACTGCGTGGTTGGTAAGCTACCCTCACATTGGATTCATTTAACAGGATGTAAGTCTATACGCCTTCTTAAACTAGCCATGAACACTTTGGTAGTAGAGGATTAGGTAAGTCCCCGCTCCTTTCCTCCGACCACACTTCAAGTTTTCCAGTTCTTTGTGAGTCCCTACTTAGCCCTTAGGTTGGTTTGATCTACCATCAATGGGTCAGGGTTGGTCCCTACTTTAGAAGATGTAAGTCTGCTATGCTTTCTTCTAAGTATAGTTGCACACCGACGCAGTCTAGGTCATATAGCATGTCAAGCCAATGATAGACTATCTCAATCAATTCGCTTTAGGGAGATGTAAGTCTACACCTTATTTCTAGATGACATTCTACACCGATGGACACCTGTTGGTTGGTGTTCGCTATGATGACAGTGACCCACCTGGTGGGTACACCACTCTTGGAAAATGTAAGACTGCTATGCTTTCTCCTTGAGTTGGCCACCGAATACCTGTAGGCATTATTTTCTTCAGGGATCAGGATAACAACCCTAGTGAAACTTCCCCTATGAGCACTCTACTTGGCTCATGTCCTTTGCGACCCCATTTAGACACTACCCAGGTTACTTTTGGATTGGACAATCTCCCTTTCCTAATAATCACCCCTGTGGTTGGAGATTCAACTCAGCGGATGCGTAGATTCTCCCTTGGTCTAGTAAATCTGAGATAGGTAAAGGATGACATAGCCCCTTCTCAGTGTGGTCCCTTATACATTAACAGGTTCCATGATACCAACCAAATAAAATATATTTTCACTTGTGGATTAGGAATTAATGCCCTAATGAACCCTAAAAAAGGCATCCTATCTTTAGGGTAGTGCAAAAAACTCCTATAGGAATTGTTCGACTACTTGAGTTGAGATAAGTCCCCATGACACTCTCTTCAGCCTCAAGTCGGGTTCATCATTTTTTCCACCAACAGTTACCCGAGGTCATTGTCACTTTGGAAGATGTACAACGCAGATTCTTTCCAAAGACGATCATAACACCGACACAGTAGCCCTAGGTCAGGTTTGATCTGTACATCAATGGGTCATAGTGGTGGTCCTCGCTAGGAAGATGTAAGTCTACAATGCTTTATTCATGGTACAACCATTGCACACCAAAGGCACCGTGATAGTCTTACCTTTGGTGTAGACTACCCCTTTGGATAGGTAAATCTAAGATAGGCCAAGGACAACATGACCCATTCTCACTGTGATCTATTGCATACCGATGGGATCCATCAAATGAAATTAATCCTGGCTACTCTTGAGCTGATATAAGTCTCCAACAGAATTCATTTAGTAATCGCCTTAGCTCGAGTTTGATTTATTACTCCATCAACAAGTCACCCCAGCAGTTGTTCCCTGCTTTGGAAGATGTAAGTCTACTACGCTTTCTTCTTTAGCATAGTCATTGCACTCCGAAAGGCAACCCTTAGGTCGGATAATCCTACCCTGTGGCTAGTAGACTACCCTTTTGGACTTGTAAATCTGAGATAAGCCAAGGTCGACATAGCCCCTTCTCAGTGGGTCCATCACACACCAACAGGGTCCACAACATAACACAACAAATTAAATTAATTCAAATCAAATCAAATCAATATAAATTAAATTAATCATCAGGACTACTCTTGAGTTGAGGTAAGAACCCCAGTGGCACTCACTCAACAATCACCTTAGGTCGAGTTTGATTTGTGCCATCGATAGATCACCCCAATGACAGATCCCTACTTTTGATGATGTAAGTCTACCACGCTTTCTTCCTATTATATCCATTGCACACTGAAAGGCAACCTATAGGTCGGATAGCTCTACCCTATGATAGGTGGACTACCCCTTTGGATTTGTAAATCTAAGACAGGCCAAGGCCTCCATGGCTCCTTCTTAGTGGGTCCATTACACACTGACAGGGTCCATAACAAACCAAATTCAAAACCAACCTTCCTAGTGGAGTAAAATTAAACATGTCAAACAAATCAAACTTCACCCAACGAGGTGAAAATTAAATTAGTCTCCCTAGTGGAGCCTAAATCAAAATCTAAATCTATCAAATTTAACCAGGTTTATGTCTCCAGGGATGTACCCTCAATTCAAAATCATTCTCCTAAGTGGAGCCATAAGAAATCCAATCAAACTATTATCCCCAGTGGATAACCCAAACCTACTTCCCTAGTGGAAGGTTCACATTCCCAATCTCTAATTCAAATCCATATCCCTAGTAGATATGCCTCCACATCAATTTAAATAAAATAAATTAAAATTAATTTGATCTTGATCCCCAGTGGGTTATAGATTCTTATCCTCTATGGATACACACCAAAACTAATCATATTCACAATCAAACTCAAATCGATATCCCCAATGGATAACTTGAACCTGCTTCCCTAGTGGATGGTTCATATACTCAATCAGCAATTTCTCCTTTTATGCCCTCGCATAAACCTCTCACATGTCATGCCCAATGCATGTGTGATCCCTTAGCTGATCTTCCTTCATGTCCTAACATGAAATTCCAACCAAATCTTTTTGCTCTCTTATGCCCTTGCATAAGTTGAGTTGTGTACTAAGATTGATTCGGATTCTATCTTAAGTAAGATCATTTTGTTGGTACTTGCAATCCTTTGATGTTGTTGATCGTTTCTCTACAACTCTAGTGGTGTGCCTTGTTATTTAACCCACACCTATTGGGGTCCATTTGTTAACCCTTTTAGAGAGTTCTCAACCTCTTCTTAGACCTAGAGTCAAGACACTAAGACTTCCTTCATAAGACACTTCTAGCAATTAGGTGAACACTTAACCTAAACCTAAATACTTAGAAGGGTTAACCATAAGATTAGGCTATGCCTTAGGGATTAAAGAGACTCACCTACTAAAATAAACTAAACCTAAACCTAAAATAAACTAAAACTAAACCCTAAACAAAAAAATTAAAATAAACTAAAAATTAAACTAAACTTATGGTAAAAAAACCTAAAAATAAACCTAAAATAGAAACCTAAAACCTAAACCTAAAAAAAAATAAAATAAAACCTAAACCTAAACCTAAAATAAAAAAATAAACCTAAACCTAAAAAAATAAAATAAAATAAACTAAACTAAAAAATAAATATAAACATAAACCTAAACCTAAAAAATAAACTAAAATAAATAACCTAAACTAAAATAAATAAACCTAAAATAAATAAACTAAACTAAATAAAAATAAAAAATAAACCTAAATAAAAATAAAAATAAAATAAAATAAATAAATAAAATTAAATAAACCTAAATATATAAATAAATTTTAAAAAACTTAAACCATAAACCTAAACCTAAACCCTAAACAAATATAAACCCTAAACCCTAAAAAACCTAAACCTAAACCTAAACCCTAAACCTAAACCCTAAACCCAAACCCTAAACCTAAAACCCTAACCTAAACCCTAAACCCTAAAACCCAAAACCTAAACTAATAAATCCTAAACCCTAAACCTAAACCCTAAACCTAAACACTAAACCCTAATCTAAACCTAATCCCTAAAAAATTTAAACCCTAAACCCTAAACTAACCCTAAACCTAAAAAAACCCTAAACTAAACCTAAACCTAAACTAAAAACTAAACCTAAAATAAATTAAAACCTAAACCCTAAAACCTAAATAAGAAACACAAACCTTGATGACAAGAATCATCACCGCCAACCACTCGCCTAGATCCTGGGCGGAGGCAATTAAAAGAATGGTGGTGGGGATCTGAGGTGATGGATATGAAAAAATGGTGGTAATTGAGGCGTGGAGGAGCGATTACAAACCATGGTGGGAGATGAGATCATGATGGATCCCACCAACGGAGAGTGATTAAAAAGAACTGAGAAATAAAAACTGATCCGACTGCTTATGGAACTATGTCTTACATTAGAGATGGTTCTAATTATCTAGATTTTGATTTGCTCTATGCTTGCTCATTTTGATCTAAACTATCTTAAAACCTAAAATGAAATTAAAAGAAGAAATATTGAATAAATTGTTCTCCTAAAAAAAAATCTTAAACCCAAAACCTAAACTAAAACCCCAAACCTAAAACCTAAACCTAAACCCTAAACCTAAAAAACCCTAAACCCTAAACCTAAACCTAAAACCTAAACATAAACACTAAACCTTAAACCTAAACCCTAAACCCCTAAACCCTAAACCCTAAACCTAAAACCTAAATCCTAAAACCTAAACCTAAACTAAATAAAACATAAAAATAAAATAAATAAGAAAACCTAAACTCAATTAAAATAAAAAATAAAATAAAATAAAAACCTAAACTAAAACCTAAACCTAAACCTAAACTTAAAAAAAAGAAAAAAAAATAAAAAAGCCCCATGATATTAAACCCTAAACCCTAAAACTAACCCTAAACCCTAAGCCCAAAAACACTAAACACTAAACACTAAACCCTAAACCCTAAACCCTAAATCCTAAATCATAAAACCTACAACCTTAAACCCTAAACCATAAACCCTAAACCCTAAAAAGCTAAAAACCTAAACCTAAACTAACTAAAACCTAAAAATAAAATAAATATGAAAACCTAAACAAAAATATAAAAAATAAATAAAAATAAACACTAAACTAACTAAACCTAAACCTAAACCTAAACCTAAAAAATAAAAACAAAAAATAAAAATAAAAAATAAACCTAAACCCTAAACCCTAAACCATAAATCATAAACCAATTACCCTAAACCCTAACCTAAACCTAAACCCTAAACCTAAACCCTAAAACCTAAAAAAGAAATTAAATAAAAAACCTAAAATAAAATAAATAAAAAACCTAAACCTAAATAAAATAAAATAAAATAAAAACCTAAACAAATACCTAAAATAAACCTAAACCTAAACTAAAATAAATAATAAAATTAAATATGAACCTAAAATAAATCTCAAATAAAACCCAAACCCTAAACTAAATATACAATAAAATCAACTAAACCTAAAATAAAATTAAAATAAACCTATTAAATAATAAAACTAAATAACATAACCTAAAAAAAAAACTAAATAAAACTAAACCCTAAACTAAACTAAAATAAACTAAACTAAAAAAAATAAACTAAATAAAATAAAACCAAACCTAAACTAAACTAAATAATAATAAATAAAAAAAATAAACCTAAAAAATAAAAAATAAAACCTTAAAATAAAATAAAATAAAACCTAAACCTAAACCTAAAAAAAAAAATAAAAAACACTAAAATTTAAAATTTAAAATAAAACCTAAACATAAAATAAAATAAAACCTAAACTAAAAAATAAACTAAACCTAAAAAAATAAAAATAAAAATAAATAAACTTAAAATAGTAAACTAAACTAAATAAAATAAAATAAACTATTAAAATGAGAAAATAAAAAATAAAATAAAATAAATACACAACTCTTGCTTTTTAACAAAATAAAATAAAAAAGGACCCTTAACCCTAATCCCTAAAACTAAATCCAAACCACACCTACCCTAAAATCAAACCCTAAATCCTAAATGATCCCCACAAACCCTAGGCCCTAAACCCAACCCTAACCCCAAACTCACAAATCCTAAACCCTGACTCTACCACACTAAAAACTAAACATAATAAATAAACATAAAAAATAAATAAAATAACCTAAACCTAAACTAAAAGATAAAATAACAACTAATAAAATGAATAAACCTATTATAAATAAAACCTAAATATATATAATTAAAATAAACCTAAACTAAAACCTAACCTAAATAAAAAACCTAACTAAAATAAAATAAACTAAAATAAAACTAAAGTTAAAAAAAAAAACCTAAAATACTAAAATAAACTAAAAATAAAATAAAACTACTTATAAATAATGGATAAAACTTAAACCTAAAATAAAAATAAACTAAAACTAACTAAAATAAATAAAATAAAATAAAATTAAAAAATAAAATAATATAATATAAATAACCTAAATAAAATAAAAATAAAATAAACTAAAATAAAATGCTAAAACTAAATAACCCTAACTTTTGCTTTAAAAAAATACCTAAATCCTAAAAAATTAACAAAAAAACCCAAAATAAAACCTGATCTAAATGACCTACCCTAAACATACACCTAAACCTGATCAGGCAAGACCCTAAACTGAATAAAATAACTCCTGATCCAACCCTAAACTGGGCCTTAAACCTAACCCAGGCCAAAACCACAGGCCTAAAAACCCTAAAAAACTGCCATACCACTAAAATACTAACTAAATGACCTAGGCCCAATAAAATAAATAACCCTAAACTAAAATAAAAGCTAAAACCTAAATAAACCAAAAATAAAATAAATAAATAAACTAAAATATAAAAAACCTAAAATAAACTAAAAAACCTAAATAAAGAAAATAAACTAATAAATATTAAAATAAATAAATAAACTTAAAACTAAATTAAACCTAATAAAAAATAAAATAAAACTAAATAAATAAAATAAAATAAATAAATAAAAATAATTAAAAATAAACCTAAAAAAACTTTAAATGAACCTAATAAATATTAAAACCTAAACTAAACTAAGTACCAAAATATAAATATAACCAAAAAATAAACTAACTAAAATTAAACTAATAAATAAACATAACATTAAATAATAAATAAAATACACCTAAACCTAAACTAAAAAATAAAACTTAAAATAAACCATAAAACCTAAACACAAAAATAAAAATAAAATAAACCAAAAAAAAATAAAACTAAACATAAAATAAAATAAAAATAAACTCTAATAGATAAAACCTAAATCTAAATAAACTAAAATAAAACCTAAACTAAAATAAATAAACTAAACTAAATAAAAATAAACCTAAATAAAAATAAAAAATAAAATAAACTAAAATATAGAGAAAAATAAACTAAATAAACTAAATAAACCAAAACCTACTTTTTTACTTAATTTTTTTTGAAAAAACCACAAACAATTGACCTACAACCCTAAATCCTAAACCCTAAACCTTAAACCCAAAAAAACCCTAAACCCTAAAAGCATAAACCCTAAACCTTAAATCATTAACCCTAAACCCCCCTAAACCCTAAACCCTAAACCCAAAACCCAAAACCCAAAACCTAAACCTAAAGTAACTATATAAATTAAACAATAAACCTAAACCCGCAATCAAGAAAGCTGCGTAAGTAAATATATAACCTATGGAAAAGTGGGCTAATCCAACCAATCTTGCTTGCACAATGGAAAGAACCCGGCTTATCTTTCCATTAAATTAAAGAAAGCGTTCATGAGCCTAAAGTTTCAATCAATTCACGCTAATAGCCATGCGGGAAATTAAGAACATAAATCCACCAAACAAGATGTCCAAATAAGAACATCCACAAACCGATAAACTATTCATACCAAAAGGGTTATATCCATTGATAAGTTGTGAAGAGTTTAACCATAGATAATCTCTTAACCATCCCATCAAATAAGTGGAGGATTCATTAAATTATGAAATGTTAACCCTAAACCCTAAAAGCATAAACCCTAAACCCTAAATCATAAACCCTAAACCCTAAACCCTAAACCCTAAATCCTAAACCCAAAACCCAAAACCTAAACCTAAAGTAACTATATAAATTAAATAATAAACCTAAACCCTTAATCCTAATAAACATAAACCTAAACCTAAACCAAAAGAATGGATAGAACCTTGATGGTAGGAACATCACCATCAATCAGGCACATTTTAGATCTAGCGGTGGAGGCAAAGGAGGAGCTAGTAGTTATCGCAATGGTGGTTGGGGATCTGGAGGTGCTGGGGGATATGGAGGTGGTGGTTAGAAGCGATTAGTGGTTATGGAGGAGGAAAGTGAAAGTGATTACAACTGTGGTTTTGGCGGAGGGAGAGATTGGAAATATGATGGTGGATCATACTACTCGAGAAGCGGGGTGGTTCTGGGAGAGAAATTAAGGGAAGTCGATCCAACTGCGCTTATGGGCGTGTCTTTAGAGGTAGAGGCAGTTCTAGTTATATCTGATTTTTTATTTGCTACATGTTCATTTCTATCTATGTTGTCACTTATGTCTTAGAAAAATTGGTGCCTTACTTGGATGATGAAATCAAAATGAAGAAATGTTGAATCTGAATTTGTTCTCTATTAAAAACTAAAATCCAAATTTAAACTAAAACTTGAACTAAACTTAAACCTAAAATAATTAAACCCTAAACCCTAAAACTTAAACACTAAACCCTAAATAAACCTAAACCTAAAACCCTAAACCTAAACCCTAAAACCTAAACACTAATCCCTAAACCCTAAACTCTAAACCCTAAACCCTAAACCTAACCCCTAAACCCTAAACCCTAAACCCTAAACTAACCCTAAATCCTAAACCTTAAAAAGCTAAAAACCTAAACTAAAACTAAATAAAACCTAAAATTAAAATAAATAAACAAACCTAAACCAAAATAAAATAAAAATATAAAATAAATAATAACTTAAACTATAAGCTAAACCTAAACATATACCTAAACCTAAGCCTAAACCTAAAAAGAAAATAAATCTAAACCTAAAATAAAATAAAATAAAATAAAAACTATATAGAAACCTAAACCACAAAAATAAACCTAAACCTAAACATTAAACCCTACACTCTAAAAAACTATAAACTTAAATCTAAACCTAAACCAAAAACCCTCCTAAACTCTAAACTAACCCTAAACCCTAAACTCTAACCTAAAATAAACCTAAACCTTAAACCTAAACTAAACCCTAAACCTAAACCCTAAACCCTAAAACCATAAACCCTAAACAAACTAACCTAAAACCTAAACCTAAACCTAACCCTAACTAAACCCTAAACTTAAACCTAAACCTAAAAACCTAAACCCTAAAACCCTAAACCCTAAACTAAACCTAAACACTAAACCCTTAACCTTAAACCCTAAACCCTAAACTAAACCCTAAACTCTAAAATAAACTAAACTAAACTTAAATTTAAACTCCTAAACCTAAAACCTAAACTAACCCTAAACCTAAATCCTAAACCCTAAAGCCTAAAACTAAACTTAAACCCTAAACCCTAACACTAAACCTAATCCCTAAACATAAACCCTAAAACCCTAAACCCTAACCCTAAACACTAAACCCTAAACCCAAAACCCTAAACCTAAAGTAACTAAATAAATTAAAAAATAAACTAAATCCTAAACCTAAAAACCTAAACCCTAAGAATGGCAAAACCTTGATGGGAACATCATCACACAAAGCTTAGTCTAGATCTAGTGGTGGAGAAAGGAGATGATTATCAATGGTGGTGGGGATAAGGAGGTGCTCGGTGGATATGGATGGTATGAGCAATGGTGGTTATGAGAGAGGAGCAATGGTGGTTACCGTGGGTGGCGGAGGGAGAGATCGATGATGAAGGGATCCCGCTACCGAGAGGTGGGTGGTTCTAATGGGAACTGGAGAAACTAAAGAATGGCTATCCGACCTACCTTATGGAACTATGTCTCTAGAGATGAGATGATTCTAGTTATCTAGGTTTTTGATTTGCTCTGTGTGTGTTCATTTTTATCTATGTTGTCTTATGTCTTAGAAAAATTGGTGTGTTACTTGGTTGATGAAATTAAAAAGAAGAAATGTTGAATCAATTTGTTCACTTTAAAAAATAAACAAAAATCTAAACCCTAATCTAAAACCCAACCCTAAACCTAAACCCAAAATCCTAAACCCTAAACCCTAAACCTAAACCCTAAATACCATTATTGACCTCACTTTGGAGTGAGTTCTCAAGCTCTTCTTCTTAGATAGGTGAACTCTAACCCAAGCCTAGACTTATAAGGGTTAACCATAGATTAACCATGACTTATGGATTAAGGAGACTCACCTACTCTATAGCCTAAATCCAACCTATGTTCAGCTTCTCAAACCAAACCTCAAATTCAGTTCAAATATCAAAATCCAAATTCAAATTCAAATCTAATTAAAGCCCATGATCAAATCCAAAATCAAAATCCTTCCTAAGCCCTATGATTTATCTTATGGACTTAGCCTTAGCCAAATCCAAATAAATCCAAATTCAATTGATTTTCAAAGATCAATTTAACCCTTTAATCAATTTATCAAATTTAAACTCAAACTCAACTTCAAATCATGATCAAAACCTAAATCCAAATCAAATCAAATCCATATCCAAACTCTTAAGCCAATTTCATGGACTTAGCAAAATCTCATCCAAATCAAACCTAACTAAATTGAGTTTTTCATAAATTAATCAATCCTTCAATCATCACTTCAAGCCATACCAAAATCTACAATCAAATCAATCAAGACAAGGTAAAACCTAACCTAACCCATTTGATCCAAAATATTTAAATAAACTCCAAATCACCTTAGTCCGAATAAAATAAAATTAAATCAAAATTAAACCAAATTAAATTGAATCAAAAAAGTGAAATCAACGCATAAACACAAACAGACTAAAAAATAACTCATGATGGGACACAAAATAACAAATAGGTCATTTGACCTAGAATTGACCCACGTGGGCTCCACTAAGTCAAAAGTCAACAAATTAAAATTTGATCAAATTGAGTCACTCCAAAGACTCAAAATCATCAAATGATGTTTGAGTATAAAACTAAACAAATCTAAATTTAATGAAGATCCAAATGGGTTGATTTGGCCACCTAACCCAAGTAGACCCAAATGGATCCTATTAAATCTAAATTCAAATTAAATTGAAAATTAATTCAAATCAAACATCCAAAATCATTTAAAATTTATAATTAGATAAAATTTAGCCAACCATTGGGTTTAATTAATAAATTTGATCATTTAACTCAAATAAGTCCAATTTCATTAAGCCCAATTTTTTGTCAAAATGGGCTTAAATCTAAATCTACATCAAATCAAGTGAGATCTTACTCCAAATCATCTTAAACACTTAATCAACATGAGTGTAACCCAAACACACTATAATTGAGCCAAATTGATCATTTTCAATTAAAGCCCAACCAAAACAAAATATTTAACAATCAAACTATAAAATTGGAAAATCAATAGATAAAAAAAAAATTAACATTATTTGATAATTAAAATAGAAATATAATTAAATTTGAACATCAAATATAAATTTGATTAAATTAAATCAAAATAATTCAAAATTATGATGATTATAAAATTAAAGAACAAATCTAAAAAAATAATAATAACAAAAAAATTCCATCCTTAATCACGTGAAACCAAGAGAATATATATATATATATTATCAAGCATGTATGCTATCATTCTCACTCCACATTTATCTCGGTAAAAAATAAAATAAAATAATAATAAATTTGGGCATCACTCTTTTATTAAAGCTAGCAAAATGATCAAGTCCTATTTTTTTATTTCATATGAATCTCAAATAAAATTTTTTATTTTCTATTCAAATGAAAACCTGCTCTCTATGTTTAAAAAGCAAAATATCTTATCTTACACGCCTGGAACATGTGAGCCATCTCTCTCTCTTTCTCTCTCTCTCTCTCTCCATACATAACCTCCCATCCCTGACTAAAAAAAAAATAGCCATGGGCAAAGACTCTTTCCAGTTTCATAAATACCATCTCCTTCCATTTTCATCCCCATGAACTGATGGGAACAAGAGAGAAAATGGAACTTTTCTCTTGCATACAAAGCCTCTCCTCATCCATTTTTTTTTAAGAGAGGCCTCTCTCTCATCTTCCTTCATGCAAGAGTAGTTGAATCCATTCTTGCATTATTCGATCAAGGCTAGCCACATGGGATTGAGTCCCTTTGTTCATCCATCTTCACTCTCCATATCACATGCAGATCTCATCCTCTTATCAGTTCTTCCTCCCTCGATCCTTCTCTTTATGCAAGCATACCAAGCCAGACTCATGCCCAACACTCTTATCCAAAAGCAAGCTTCTTCATAAGCCCATAGTCGAGAGGCACTATAACTTATGATATTCGCCGCCCAACTCAATAAAATCTAGTCCTCTTTAAACTCTTTTGTATTCTTCTTCTATCCTTCATTTTTGGTTCAACAAGATTACAGATGACGAGCCTCTCTCTCCTCTTCCTCTACTAGACAACCAACACTTGATCTTCTCACATTTCCTTACAAAATGCTCAACTTTAATCTCCATATATGTTGAACCACTTTTCCTTGTTCTACATTCCACTACCTCCTATTCTCCATCCGTTTCCTCCATTGGCATTTGAACTATCTTCTCACACAACCCAAGTGCATGTAAGGATCCTCCACTTGCTTCCAATTGTTCCTTCACAAGAATGATGAAGCTCGGCAAGCCATGTGAGCTATGGATACTTGGTGAGGAGGCAAGCTTAGAAACATCACAAGCTCCTCTCAAGAAAGCCAAATTGACCAAGTGAACACTCTTCGATCAGTGAGAAGGCATTTAAAGTGAACAATATGATCAAAGAAAAGGAATGCTAACTGAAGTATTAATCCAACCCAACAAGCTTCTCGATAGGGCTTCGTCTCTTCTAAATGAAGCCACCTCTTATTTGAAATCCACCCCTTAGGGATCTAATGTTTGATGTGTTGAATGCAAGCATCATTAGGATCCAACCTTTAGAACCCATGCACTTTACTTTTTATTCCTTTTTGTGAGAGTTTAGAGATTAAAGAAAAACTATTAATTTTATGCTTATGAATGTTTTGATTCCACCTATCAAGCCATGAACTCATTGATTTTGATCGAATGATCATGATTAATCCACCTTATTTTATTTATTATTAAATTCAATCTGATCTATAAAAAGACAAAAAAAAATAATATGTGATCAAAAAAATTTTTAAAAAATACAAATTAAATTATCATTAAATCTATGTAAAACTTAGTATAAAATGAGAAAAAAAACTAAACCTATAGTATTTTAAATGTTATAATCAAATATAAAAAAAAATTTAAACATAATTTATGAAAGTTAATCATAAAATCAATTTAACCTCTAATTATTATATGTTGATTCTAAAATCAAAAAGAATATTTATGATATATATATATATATATATATATATATATATATATATATATATATATATATAAACTATCCCTTAGGACATACATTGAAGTCAAGAAAAAAGCAAACTTGTATAATTCATATTCTAAATATCATAATCAAATCAAATAAACATAAAATTAAATATAAAATCTAAAGTTATTAAATCATATCCAATTACTCCAAATTCCAATCAATATCAAAATAAGTTAAACAAAAATAAACTCCAAATAAACAAACTTATTGAACTAAGATAAGAGAATAATCATTAAGCTAAAGAGGTAATCATTTATATAAACTAGATGGCTAAATTTAATAAGTTAAACCCTTAATTGGAATTCAAATAAAAGAACACATTAAACTTCAAATAAATCATTAGTTAAAAAAATACATTCACCAATCCAAATCAAACTCAAATAAAATAATAAAAATCAATGAATTTAAACAAACATCAAAATGACAATAATCATATGAAATTAAAACAAATAAAAAAGAAAACATTAGATATTGAATTATCAAAATTTAATTAAATCAAAACATCTAATCCAAAATTAATCAATCAGAATATATGAAATTGAACAAACTTAAACTTCATTTGATATTAAGGATATTAAATTATCAAAATGTCAAATCCAAAGTTAATCAATCAAAATATATAAAGATTAAGTAAACTCAAAATTTAAAAATCTAAATTAAATCAAACAAACATTAATCAAATCAAATCAATCACATAAATTCAAATGGGCTAATTAAGATACTTAAACACCTTGGTTAGACTCTTTAGGAGTTAGGATGTATAATATGGTGAACTCCATCCAAAAATGGAATTCATTATACTCTTCAATCTTGAAAACCTAAATATCACTTTAACCAAATAAAAGTGAAATAAAAAAGGAAAATAAATAATTAAATCATTTAAATTGAAAGCACCCAAAAGAAAAAATTTAAACAAATTTAAACTCCAAATTGAAACTTAAATTAAAGAATCCTAGTAAAGTCTTACACAAGCCCTTTTTTTCACACACTAGATACTTGGTCACCCACCTAGAATTAGGTTAGGTCGATGTGTTGATTGTATGAAGTTGTGTTTTGTTTTGTGATGTAATGTTTTTTTAGACTAGATGTGGAATGTGGATCTTAGGTTGAGGTTAGTTGATAGTCTAACATTATTTTTTTGCAAGTGCTTAAGGATGGTCTAAAAATAAATATAAATGCTCTCTTCGTTGGTTAAGCCCCTATGCATAATCAGTGTTAGGGTTTACCCATGTGTAAGTAAGTCCAAATTATAAATATAACTACTTGGGTTGTATGTCTGTTTGGCTAACACTTGTTTTGCTGGTGTGGTTAGATTTACCTTTCTTATTTTTATTATAATTTTGAATTAGGAATTAGGATTAGTGCTATGATGGTTTAGGATGAGCATTGGCTAGATGGCTTAGTCCTAGGGTGCCATGTGATGCCTTAGAGTTTACCACATCAAAAGAAGAAAAGATATAAGGAAATGTAGATGACATGAATAATGAAGACCTGAAGACCCACCATAGCATTTATTACTTGTAATTGTAATTATTTTTTTATATACATTGTATAAGAGAGCTCCTACCCATTTTCTTTTGGTGTATGGAGGAACCTGACCACACCAGCCTTTTAATCTTTTGTGGTAGTCTATAAAATTATTTGATGTTGTGTTTAGATTGTGCATTAGAAACAACATGATTTTCTTAGTTTCTTATATGTTTGATGCTTTAATGTGTGGCCTGGATGCGATTAGGCTCTTAGGATAAAATTAATTTCTCTACCCCAATTAATAACTCACAATTAAAATTTAAAATAACTCATAACCTCACCATAAAGACTAGGTTTTAAATAAGATAATTAAAAAATTTAGCAACCCCTTAGCTGAATGGTTGAATGTCTCACAACATGTATGCATATTCTTTCTCTTAAACATGAAGGATCTCCATCCTTGCATGATAGAGGAATGCTTGACATATGAGGGCATCCCTTGTGGTGGAGAACACCATCATCTAGTTGATTTGGCCCATAACCTATTTTCATCATGCATATAAGCATCAAATTCCTAAAGCCTTTGTCAAAAGAAGTGTCAAAATTGAAATAAAATTTGAAAAGATATTGCATTTGTAGATTAAGTCATTACTCATACACTCATGCTCTCTCTTAGGAGTGGGTTTAAGGACTCTAGTCTCTTCTAAATAATAACTACCCTAGCTATCTTGTAACTCATAAGACTTGCCTATCATGAATTTAAAGCATAGGAGGAGTTAGCTGGCTACCACTCCAAACGGCTGTAATCCCAATAATGAGGTGATTTATCCTCTCTTGTGGAGGTAAACCATATACACATCTTCACTTAGACTTAGGTCGTGCTTTGGTTTATGCCAAAGCTCCCTAGATTTAGGATCCTAGGTAGTTATTTCCTTTGGGATACTAGCATAAATCCTCACCTATTAGGCATTTTCATAATCTTGTGTCATTGGATTATAAGTCATAGCTTTCAAATAATAAGTCAAATTTAATAAATTCAATCTCCTCAACTTCAAACATATAAAGCCCAACCATAGATAGATTGAAATGCTCACTAGCTTCCTAGTATCATGAGCATTTCCTACATCTTTTTTTCTTGATAATAAGTCTTCTACTGAATAATCCCATTTTTTCCAATACAAATAATCCTTGATAGTCTAGCTTTGAAATCTTTGGAGACCATAATTTTAATTTAATCGAGTATTCCTAAAGAATTCCCATTCTTTATGATGTAATTAACTATGGCTTTCATAGAACTTAATGAACTTGGCTTAATATAAACCCTACTTTACTTTTCCATAAAGTAAAGGAAAGATCTCATTCAAGACCCATCATGCCTAGAGTCCTTTTAGGTGATTAGGTCCATTATAGGTGATGATTTATATCTTTCAAGATAGTACATCATACCTTAATGTAACCCATCACTTCAATACATAACCTAAGATCTACTGTCCTACCTCCAAAATAAACACCATTTTTCTATCAACTCACTGGGAGGATTCCTCTCTCCATCTCTAGTAGACATTATTGTCTCCAAGCATCGATAGTGGACTTATATTTTATATAAGCCCAAAGACTATCTTTCTTTCCATTGGTATTTAGCTTATTTCATCCTTAATATAAGCTAGCCAACATCCTTTAGGTTTTAGGACCTCACTCTGTGTAGGTCTTAAAATCCCTATAGAGTCCCCAATATGTAAACTAACTAAATAAAGGAGACAAAATACAAATTTTTGAACCTCTTTACCACTAGCTGGGGTAAGGTTTATCATTTAAGAAAACTCAAACTAAAATAAATAAAGTCCTTTGAAAAATAATTTCAAAAGCACTTTTCATAAACAAAATCATTTTTAAATTCACACCACATAAAGTTTGCAAAAATATAAAATTTTTCAAATCTCTTTAAAATAAAAGACAATCAACCTCATTTAACATACCTAAATTTGTTAAATGAGGGTCCTCTTTCAAAAAATTAAAATCAAATTTACAATCAACAAAATCCCTTTCAAAGATTTTCAAAAAGCACATTTGTTAAAATAAAATCAATTAACCAACTCCATTTAACATACCCAAATTTAAATGGAGTTCCATTTTAAAATCAAAAAATAAAAAATCAAAATCAACATATAATTGAACATTAACATATACTCAAATTTGTTAAGTTAGAGTTCCCCTTTTTCAAAAGAAATATCACACAATGTCAAGATATATATTTTGAATCTCATTTGGCATGCCCAAAATTTCCAAATAAGAGTTCCATTTTCAAAAGAAACCACACACAAATAATTAAACTCCATTTAGTATACCTAAGGCTGCTAAGTGGAGTTCCCCTTTTTCAAAAACCAAAACAAATTGGATCCTACATAGCATACCCACATTTGCTAAGTAGAGTGCCTTCTTTCAAAATTATGAAAAACTTAGCGCACATTTGAATTCCATTTCACACACCCAAACTTGTCAAATGAGAATTCCCTCTTTTAAAAAAATCAAAACAAATTAAACTCCTTAACATACCCACATTTGCTAAGTAGAGTTCTCTTTTTCAAATCACAAACAAATTAAACACTGAATTCCATTTGACATACCCAAATTTGTCAAATGAGAATCTCCTTTATAAAATCAAACATCATCATGAAATTCAAATTGAACTCCATTTAACATACCACATTTGTTAAATGAGAGTTCACCTCTTTCAAAATGAAACAAATACCAAGTCATGCTTACTTAACATACCACATTTGTTAGGTAAGAATCCCACTTTCAATTAAAATCAAACACATTTTGGACCTTACTCAGCATACCACATTTGTTAAGCCCCTATCTTCAAATCAAAGCAACAAACACACTTGAGCTTAACATAACAAATTTGTTAAGGGTTTCACTTTTCAAATCAAAACAAAACATCAAATATTTTGGATCTTACTTAACATACCACATTTGTTAGGTAAGAATCTCACTTTAAAATATATTAAACACACTTGAGTCCTACTCAACATACCAAATTTGTTAAGTAAGGGTCTCATTTTTCAAAATCAAATCAAAATTATCAAACACATTGGGATTCACTTAGCATACCTAAATTTGCTAAGTAAAGATCCCATTGTCAAATCAAAATAAATCAAATACATGATAAACAATCATCGCAAAAAATAAAGATATTTTCAAAAAATATTTTCAAACATGCACTTGGATCTCTCTTAGTGTACCCAAATTTGCTAAGTGAAAGCTCAAAAATCAAAATCTCAAAACAAAGGATTAGAAAAATAAAATCATCTCCAAAAATCTCTCCAAATGGAGGAACCTCATTCAACATATCCTAATTTATTGGATGAAGGTTCCAAAATCAACAAACCAATTCTTATGGCAAAGTCTCTCTTCAAATCAATGAACCCCACTTAGCATACTTAAATTTGTTGAGTGTGGGTTCAAATTCAAATTCAAATCAAAATTTAGTGATTAAAGGAAAATATTAAGGTCAAAGTCTGATTAGTTATATTTTACATGTAGAGATATCGAGTGACTAAGCCCTCCGAGTACATTGCTATGGCTCCTAGCAAGTTTGTTTTCTCTTTCCCTCTGTAGACTTGGCCTTGGATCAGGCCAATCTCACCGAGGCCACCCATGATTTACTTTGGTGGCTGAGGGTTTTAGATTATATGAGGGGTAGCCCTCACAACTCTAGGAGGAGGTGAAGGGCGGCCACTCCTCCACTTTGATGTTGAGACCTCAAGTTTCCTTTCAAGAGGGAAGGATGGAGGTCCCGTGCCAGCAGGTCTTTTACTTATTTTTCCTCCTACTACAGCTGCAGCAACCTCCTCCTCCCCTCAAAGAGGAAGGCTATCTAAGAATCTGAGATATTCTCCCCTACCTTGGTAGGTTCCAAGCTTGCACATACACCTCCCACACCCAATGCCAACAAAAGCATGAATATCGCACCAAGAGAGAGTGTGAGAGGTAGATGTGCATCATATATATGAGGAGGGTTCTCCTCAAGTGTCCCCTTTCTTGGGTGTAGTAGATTCCACCCCTCTCTTCATGGAGAGAGGATGCTAGGAGGATTGATGCATCTCCTCCACCACCTTACTATGAGGTACCAACTGTGAAGAGGAGGAAACTCTATGTTGGCCTCAAATTTCTTCCTAGGTTGGTGAGCCTATGGATGCTCGAGGTGCATTATTCAATTGGTTTGATCCCCAGAACATCCCTATCCATTGAGAGAGGGCCACCAGGCCGTTGCAACGTGAGAGTAGTAGGGAGAGACTGAGGTGTGGCTCGCACTGTTGATTTTTTGATCAATGGGCCACCAGGCCGATCATAGATAGTATAGCATTCACCACCACCAGCCATCGGAGGATAGCTCCAGTGGAAGGGCAATTGGTGTTAGCCCCATCACATCACTCTGTTCCCCATCCACCGTTACCAGTCTAGGTCCCTCCTTCAACTATTCTTACCAAGGTTCAGAGATCTACATTTGGGGAGAGGAAGTCCCCATTGGTGATATGTCTTTGGCCTAAGGATCCCACTCCATCTACTCCACCTACTGAGGTGAGGTCGAGCTCTCTCATTTGACCTCCCACTTCCGTTATGGTGAAGGAGTGGTGACCCAAAGTCACCGTGGTTGTGCCACCACCATAACCACAACATCCATAATAGTCACCACCAAATAGAGAATAAGAGGAGGGGGACAAGTATAGTTCCCATGGCATGATCCTCTCTTAAGGATGTCCATGCAAAGATCCATCATAGATTCAAATGAGCATAGTTCCACAGGCCATCAGTATTCTGCCGTCCAGTGCAGAGTAGAGATTCACTATGATATCTTAGAGGACTACTTGAGAAGAGATGACTTCTGGTAAAGATCATTCAAATTCGTGAGGGAGGGGCTGGACCGATAAGGATGATCTTCTAGAGGATTCACCAAAGTCCACTTGGTAGATACTAAGCTCCTCCCAGACCATAGCTAGGAAGGTGTTGTGGTTGAAGAAGATGATGCCCATTCAACCCAACACCTCCTCCAATAGCTTAGAAGGATGATCAAATCCATGGAGAAGAAGGTTAAGATTTGTGGCGATTAGCACTTTAGAACCAAGCTCCAACATATCCTAATCTATGGAGGGAACCCGAGCTTCTACATGTCTTAGAACCCCCAAGAGTACCTCTCTGTAGATCATAGTAGCACATAGAAATGTCATAGATAACACCTGTAGAGAGAGACCTCAAACAAATGGTGAACAATGAGTGAGAGAAGCTTGGCAAGCCCAGTACCTCATCCATTCCAAAGGTAGACCCTACAGAGGAATTTATACAGTTTAGTATCCCAAAGGTTTGTGCCACCTTCTTTCAAGATTTTGATGAAGTGGGAACCCTCAGATATATAGCATTAGAGCCACTATTACAATGCTGGTGGTAGTGATGCACTTCTTTTCGCTTATTTGTCAACAATCTTTGGATTGCATTGGTATGCCAAATTCCCAACAATTTTGGTAAAGACATTTGCTAAGTTGGGAAACTTTTCATTAAGAGATTAGATGGAGCTCAAAGGGTGATTGTGGGCTATCTTATTGTAGCACAATAAAACCCGTGAGGCCCTCATTGATTATATTCTCGTGGTGAAACTGAGTATGAAATATGAACCATATCCAACAACATGCCATAGAGATTCTTCTTAAGAATATTCATGGTCAGTTACTTTTCATGCTCAAAGGATTTACTATCAAAATCTTTGAGAAGTTTATCAACAAGGTGGCTAGTCTACAAGGAGAAGACAAATAGTTACTTTTCCAAGACAAGTCATCCAAGCCTAAATTGCAGAAAGCTTTTGAAAAGAAGCCAATGGCAGTGGCATCAGTTGACAGGTGGAAGTAGCCACTTAGAGTTTAGTTTGAGAGACCTAGAGCTCAACGGCCTCCAAATCCACCCCCTCTACCACCACCTTAGTCGTCATACCAGCCACCATAGTCTCCTCAATGGCCATTACAACCACCTCCTCAAGATACCCAGTGGTACTCATCCACTAGGTAGCTATTACACCTACTCTTCTAGACAAACTAAAAGCCATATTCATTCAAGAGGGAGGTAATTAGGAAAATCTTTAAAAACCTCTTAAATAAGCCTAATTTCTTACTAGCCTAATAGGCCTGAGTAAGTGGGAAAGAGTGATGATCCTAACTTTTGTGCCTACCACCACATGTTAGGCCATGTCTTAGAGGATTGCATCACCTTCAAGGACCGGCTTGAGCATACCACAAGTTTGCCATAATTTTGCATGGATTACTTATTAGAACAACCATCTAGTTATTAGGGTAATCCTTGGGGATACATGTGATCCTTTAAGATAAAGAAGGTTGGGATATTTCATCTCAACCTCTAAAAAAGATTATTTCTAAGATCAAGAAACTCTCCTTGCAAGTGTATAGGCTCAACCTCCAACATCAAGGAAGGTTTGTTTGCCAAAGACATTTGAGAAAAGTGGGAGCTCGATAGCAGACACACTTGCTGGATAGTTTAGTGCAACCACCGATCGAGTCTAGCATTCTCTCCACCATTGTAGCTACTACTTCATCATTTCTTCTTTTGGAGTGTTGTATCAGACAAATGGCACTAAAACCTTACCCACTTACTTTATTTGATTTCTATCATGTACCTCCACCTAAAAGAAATCAATGAATAAAATAGATTCCACTTACATCTTGTCCATGATGCTCTTGATTTTATTTCTAAAAGCTCTCCAAGTCTAGAAAATAATAATAGCTCTAATAATGATCCTTTTCTTCCAATTCAATCAAACATTCCTTTTCTAAATCAATCAGTTCACCCATGAGATTGAATTGAGTGAACCAACTCGAGGGTCCCATAGAGAATTTTAGGTATCCGATGCAGAACTTTTGCCAACCCGCCACATGAAGTCTCAAGTCAACCCATGTAGTGGTAAAGTTCTACTCTAGCACCTCGATAAGGGTAAGAAAGTCATTGGTTCCAATGAGCGATAGCCCCTCCAAGGATGCTCTACCTATGGATATGCTTGTGGAGGACCAGCAAGAGTTGATTACAACATTCTAGCTCACCTTAGATAGTTGTCAGCAAAGTTAGGCATATATGATGCCATTATCTTATCTAAAAAGATGAGAGAATCTCTAATCAAGGCTTTTCTTGATCCAAAGATATGCTTAGCTTAGCTGATCGCTATTGTAAAGGAGGCTTACTATTCAGAGGATGTCCCAAGACTCACTTTCAATGATGAAGACTTGCTTTAGGGACATGACATAACCGCCCCTACATCATCAAGGACATGGTTAGATTTAGCTATCTAGAGTGTTTGACCCATGTGCAAAATAACATTTATGAGTCTAAAGACCCTTGCCTACTTGAGGATTGACATCTCCAAACTCAATTTAGAGGATGATGTTGAAAGGATTCAATGAGCAAGCAAGAGGGCTTTAGGCTCCATAGTGTTGCCAATGGATTGATGAGTGGAAGAGCCAAGTTTCACATTATAGATTCATATACATCTTTCAATGCTTTACTAGGGAGACCATGGATACATGAGAACAACATGGTCTCATCCTCTTTGCACCAGTGCATCAAGTTCATGAGTGGTGGGATCGAGTACTATGTCAAAGGAGATCAAAGCCATTATAGTTCATGAGGTCGCATATATGAGGATGCCTACTACTCTCTCAAAATCAACAAGTTTATTCTTGCGAACTTGGCCAAAGCTAAAAAATAAAAGAAAAAGGAAAAGAAAAAGAAGAAAAAGAAAAAAAGAAAATAAGATTAAAAATAAAAGGGAGCGAGAAATAGACTTGGAGGAGGAACTAGAGCCTGAGATTAGATTCCACCCATAGTTCATTACTCCATTCGAACATATGGGTAGGATGACCTGACCTCCACCATGCAGACGAAGAGGTAGATATAAAGGCAGCCCTAGGGATGGAAGCCTCCTTACTGGCCACCTAAAAGGATATATGTCTTAGCTACCAGGAGTACACCTACTATCTATATAAACTTAGAATCTAGTTCAGAGGATGAGTCTTATATGGTTAACACACCAACTAGCTCTTCTCAGCAGCAAATTTCTTTCAAGGTGACACTTGAGGACAGGATGAAGATATCCAAAAGAATGGCATCGCTTGGAAACATTAGCTCTAACCAAAATTTTCTCACAAAAGTTGAGGGTTTGGTAAGGAAGCCCTAAGTCATCCATAAATGTGAAGACTAAGAGATTCTTTCTAGGAGCATCATCCCCAAGTCAATAAGTTGATGTAGAACTTGATGATGGTTCATATAAAGATTTAATATAATTTCTTTTTGAATGGTACTCACCTTGTGTTCTTAATCTAGCAAAGAAGGGATTAATCCCACATACTTGGTCTAAACACAGGTTAGATTACTTCAATAGGTTAGAAATGACATTCTCAATCAAGACTGACTAAGATTTGATATGGGTCTAGTCAATGATGATAATTACTACCTAGTCATCACCAATCATTTGGAATCGACAGGTTCTTTTCAAATCACACTAACTCTTATAAGGAGGAGTGCTTAAAACTTTAGATGACCCATGATTTCCATGTCAAGGATGCACAGAGTTTGAAGAAGAAATCAAATCAACCATTGATGAACTCAAAGAAATCAACTTAGGATCAAGAAGATATATGCCCAACATGCCTTATTGAACCAAATCAAACCAATGACTTAGTTAGGCTATTGACTGAGTTTAAGGATTGCTTCACAAAGAGTTATGAAGAGATACCAAATCTATCTCCTGACGTAGCAGTCACAAACTAGAGATAGAGCCTAGCACAAACCTTATCAAGCAAGCTCCTAGATGCATGCAATTAGACATCAAACAACACGTCATTTTTTAAGTCAAGAAACTGATTGATTCTGGTGTCATCATAGAAGAAAATACTACCGGTTGGCTAGTGTCATCCTTAAGAAGAAGGGCCAAATTCACATATGCATCGACTTTAGGGACTTAAATAAGGCATGTCCAAAAGATGAATTTTCACTACCAATCCCAGAGCTGATGGTGGACATTACCTCATCTCATGCAGTCTTCTCTTTCATGGATGGCTCATCTAGCTATAATGAGATTAAGATGGCCTCTGAAGATGAGAAAAATACTACTTTTTGAACCCCTATCAAAGTTTATTGCTATAAGGTCATGACTTTCACCTTAAAAAATGATGCTACATACCAAGAGCTATGACTCAATCTTCGAACTCATTCATCATCAAGTCGAGTGTTATGTCAATGATCTTGTAAGTCCACCTTTTGACTTGAGAGTTTTGAATGGTTAAGATAATTTAACCTCAAAATGAACTAAGTGTGCATTCAGGAAGTTCCTTGGGTTTATTGTCCGACACCAGTGAATCGAGATTGATCCAAAGAAGATCAAAGTGATACTAGAAATGCCACCCCTAAAAGTCTAACTCAACTCGATCATTTCAAAGGTGGTTGATATCTAAGATGCTTCATATCCAACCTATCGAAGGTGCCACCATTTTCAACACTTGTCAAAAAGGATGCTAAGTTCAACTAGGATGACAAGTGCTAGCATGCCTTTGAAGACATCAAGCACTACCTGAAGATGCCACCAATTCTAGCAGACTTTATCCTTGGCAAGCCACTCATCCTATACACTATTGCATTGGATGACTCCCTTGGCACTTTGTTCACCCAAGCCAATGATGATGGGAAAGAGAATGCTCTATATTATCTCAGCCATCATCTAATCCCTACTGAAGGCAATTATCCACCCATTAAGAAACATTCCTTAGCTTTAATCTTTGCATCCCAAAAGCTACGACATTATATGCTTTCTCATAAAGTCAACTTTATCACTAAAGTCAATCCACTGTAGTATCTCATGACACGGCCGATGCTACCCGGATAGTTGGCACGATGGTCCATGATTCTCTCATAGTTTGACATTACTTTATACCCTCCAGTGAAAGGAAAGCATTGGTAGACTTCTTAGAAGACACCCACTTTCCGACTCTTCACTTAATGATGATCTCCCTGATGAACAAATCATGAACTTGGGGGACACTAGCAATCACCGATGGGAATTGTATTTTAATGGTGCGGCTTCCTCTAAAAAAAGGAGAAGAACCACAATCAACTCTTTCAAGAAAGTCAGAGGTAGGAATAGTCCTTCTAACTCAAAACCGCAATGTGTTGAGATTCTCATACCATTTATCCAATCCTTGCACCAACAATGAAGCTGAGTATGAGGCTTTGATTGCCGGTCTGGAGTTAATAATCACGCTATGTATCCAAAATATCAATATCTTTGGGAATTCTCAGCTGGTCTTCAACCAAATTGTTGGGTCCTACAAGGTTATTAAAACTAAGCTCCATCATTATCATAAGTAAACCATGGAGTTGTTAGTCCAAATCTCATAGGTTACCATATACAAAATCCATCATCAAGTAAAGCTTGCCAAATAGTTGGCATGCCTAGAAGATGAGTCTATATCAATAAATATTCAAAATAAATAGTTCTTCTCTTATTAATTCTGAATTCATTGAGATATTCTCTCTTGAAGGGGAGGTTTCCATTGTCAAAAAGGATGAGGAGCTAGATTAGAGGCAACAATTCATGGACTATCTAATAAAAGGCAAACTTCCTCAAGAGAAGTCATAAGCCCATCAGATGAAGCAAAGAGCTCTTTTCTATGCTCTCATCAATGGAGCCTTATACTAATGGTCCTTTGATCATATGTGGTACATTACTTAGACATGCAAGAAGCCCATAAATATGTGATTGAGGTACACTCAGGATTATACAGAGCACACAAATCCTTTTTGAACATGAAGACTAAGATCAAGAGACTGGGGTACCATTGGCCTACAATGATTACCGACTACATGGATGTAGCCAAATGTTATCATGAATTTTAGGAGCATGGAGTGATCCTACACCAAGCACCCAACATTCTACATCCAACATTGGCCATTGGCCATGAGTGTTGGGGTACATTGTGGGTCCGATCGATCCTCTTCTTCCAAAATTCGATTCTTCCTTGCTTCATTGATTACTTTTCCAAGTGGGCAAAGGTGATTCCTCGTGGAGGTCAAAACTCAGCATGTGCTCCAGCTTTTTAGGAACCATATCATATATAAGTTCAAGGTGCCTCAATAAATTATATCCAATAATTATACTGCATTCAAGAGCACCAAGATCAACAACTTCTCTCAGAGATACAACATAGATTGCTGATACTCTACCATCTATTATCCACGAGTGAATGGTCTAGTAGAAGCTTTCAATAAAACTCTCATTCGGATACTCAAGAAGACACTCGATGACAACATGCGATAATGGCATGAGCAGTTAGTTGAAGCTTTATGGGATTATCACACCACTTATAGAACTCCAACTCAATCTACTTTTTTCTCCTTAGTGTATGGGTTTGAAGTTGTTTCACCATTAGAAGATCAACTCCCATCACTAAGGATAGCTACGGGTAGCAAGATTTTGACGTAACAAATGCCAAGTAAGTTGGAAGAGCTCAAAGCTTTGAGAGGAGAGATGCTACAAGCATGCCGTAACCTCGAGTTGTACAAAGCCAAAATAATTCAAGCTCACAACAAGTTGGTCCACCTTATAGCTTTTCAAGTAGGAGAGCTTATTTTAGTTCTAAGGAGACCAATTATTGCCCACTGCAAGATGGAAGGCAAGTTTGAACCCACTTGGGAGGCCTTTTTGCCATAAAGAAGGCATACCAAAGGGGATCTTATCAACTCATCAACCATAAAGGAGAGCGCTCGATGCTTCCAATCAATGTGCTCTACTTAGAGAAATATTATAAAAAATTATCATCAATGAAAATTCCATTTCAAAATTCAATCTCTTCAAACTGAAAGCATTTTTTGTCTAATCCATGATTTAGGATAAAAGAGAACCCAAGTGGCATCCTATCCTTCATCAGCACAAACACAAACTACACACAATTCTCTAGTGGTATTAGAATAAGTTTAAGAAAACCCAAGTGGCATCCTATTTAGGCTAGACAAACTATGTTTGGTGTAAGTGAACTCGAGCGGGATCTTTTCTTGGTGGAGTCACATTGCCTCTCTAGCACCATTTCATCCATTCTTCGACGTGTTTTAGGATAAGTGTAAGAGAACCCAAGTGACATCTTATTCATTCTTTCACATCACAAACACACATCTTTTATCTCAGGCTACTTTGATGTTCGATAATGCACCTTGCTGGACTCAATCATTAGCTAATCTAAGTCGGGCTGACTTGTTACCCTGTTAGTGCGTCACCAGTGGTCCCTTGTTTAGGAAGATGTAAGTCTACTATGCTTTATTTCTTGATTTGATTGCATACTGATAAGCACCTTGTTTGCATGGTAGACCTTTCTGCATGGTCAGTAAGCTACCCTCATGTTGGATTCATTTAAGAGGATGTAAGTCTGCTACGCCTTCTTCTTAAACTATCCATTATGAACTAACTTGGTCGAGTAGAGGATTAGGGTAAGTCCCCTAACATCCCCTTTTCTCTTGACTACTTTAAGTCTGGGTTCAGTCCTTCTTTGTGACTCTCTATTTAGTTGGCACCTTTAAGTTAGATTTGATCTATTACGCCTTCAACGGGTCACCCCAGCAATTGGTCTCTACTTTAGAAGATGTAAGTCTGCTATGCTTTCTTCCTAAGTATGGTCGTTGCACACTGATGTGCAACCCTAGGTCATATAGCACCTGTTGAGCCGATGATAGACTATCCCAGCAATCAATTCTACTTTAGGGAGATACAAGTTTGCATGCTTTTTTTAGATTGATTGTCGCACACCGATGGGCACCTTAAGTTGGTTGGTGTTATCTATACTGACAGCGACCCACCCGGTGGATACACCACTCTTGGTAGTTGTAAGACTACTACGCTTTCTCCTTGAGTTGGCCACCGAATACCTGTAGGCATTATTTTCTTTAGGGATCAGGATAACACCCTTAGTGGCACTTCCCCTGTGGGCACTTGGGCACTCTACTTGGTTCACGCCTTTTGTGACCCCATTTAGACGCTACCTGGGTAACTTTTGGATTAGACAGTCCCCCTTTTCTAATAATCGCCCCTATGATTGGAGATTCTGTTTATCAGATGCACAGATTCTCCCTTGGTCCAGTAAATCTAAGATTGGTCAAGGCTGACATAGCCTCTTCTCAGTGTGGTCCCTCGCACACCAACAGGGTCCATGACAACAAATAAACAAAATATATTTTCACTTGTGGATTAGGAATTAACGCCCACAATGGCATCTTTCTAAAAAGGCATCCTATCTTTAGGGCTTTGTCAGCAAAACTCCCTATAAGAATTTCCTAACTACTCTTGAGTTGAGATAAGTCCTCCGCGACACTCTTTCTATAGTCGCCCTTAGGTCAGGTTCAATCTAATTTTCCACCAACAGGTTACCCTGGAGGTCATTTTCACTTTGGAAGATGTAAGTCTGCAACGCATTCTTTCCAGCATGACCATTGCACACCGACAGGCAGCCCTAGGTCGGGTTTGATATGTTGTATATCAATGGGTCACCCCAGCGGGTGGTCCTTGCTTAGGAAGATGTAAGTCCGCTATGCTTTATTCATGGCAGCCGTTACACACCAAAAGGCACTACTTAGGTCAGATAGTCTTACGCTTCGGCCGGTAGACTACCCCTTTGGATAGGTAAATCTAAGATAGACGAAGGCCAACATGACCCATTCTCACTGCGGTCTATTGCATACCGATGGGATCCATCAAATGAAATTAATCCTGACAACTCTTGAGCTAACATAAGTCTCCAGCAGCATTCACTTAATAGCTGCCTTAGGTCGGTTTGATTTGTTGTGCCATCAACAGGTCACCCCAGTAGTTGTTCCCCGCTTTGGAAGATGTAAACCTACTATGCTTTCTTATTTAGCTCAGTCATTCCACATAGAAAGGGAACCTTTAGGTCAGATAGTCCTACCCTGTGGCTAGTACACTACACTTTTGGATTTGTAAATTTGAGATAGGCCAAGGCCGCCATAGCCCCTTCTCAGTGGGTCAATCGCACACCTACAGGGTCCATAACATAACACACCAAATTAATTAATTCAAATCAGATCAATATAAATTAAATTAATCATTAGGACTACTCTTGAGTTAATGTAAGAAACCCGAGCACTCACAATAATCATCTTAGAGTTTGATTTATTGTCCATCTGATCACCCCAATGACAGATCCCTACTTTTGAAGATGTAAGTCTGCTACGCTTTCTTCCTAGTACAACCATTGCACACTGAAAGGCAACCCATAGGTCGGATAGCTCTACCCTATGACAATTGGACTACCCCTTTGGATTTGTAAATCTAAGACACGCCAAGGCCTCCGTGGTTCCTTCTTAGTGGGTCTATTGCACACCGACAGGGTCCATAACAAACCAAATTCAAAGCCAACCTTTCTAATGGAGGCAAATTAAACATATCGAACAAACTAAACTTCACCCCAACGAGGTACAAATCAAATTAGTCTCTTTAGTGGAGCATAAATCAAAATCAAAATCTATCAAATTTAACCAGGCTTATGTCTCCAGTAGATGTACCCTCAATTCAAAATCATTCTTCTTAGTGGAGCCATAACAAATCCAATCAAACTTTTATCCTGATTGGATAACCCAAACCTGCTGCCCTAGTGGAAGGTTCATATTCCCAATCCCTACCGGATTCAAATACATATCCCCAATGAATATGCCTCTACATCAATTAGAATAAAATAAATTAAAATTAATTCAATCTTGATCCCTAATGGGTTATAGATTCTTATCCCCTGTGGATACACACCAAAACTAATCATATTCACAATCAAACTCAAATCTATATCCCCAACGGATAGCTAGAACCTGCTTCCCTAGTGGAATGTTCATATACTCAATCTTTAGTGATTTCTCTTTTATGCCCTGATAAACCTCTCACATGTCATGCCAATGCATGTGTGATCCCTTAGAATCTTCCTTCATGTCCTTAGCATGAAATTCCAACCAAATCTTTTTTGCTCTCTTATGCCTTTCGCATAAGTTGAGTTGAATTATGCTAAGATTGTGATTCTATCTATCTTTCGGACATATGCATAGATCATTTTCATTAGTACTTCCAATCCTTTGGATGTTGTTAATCGTCTTAGTCAACTCTAGTTCATGCAGTGTGCCTTGTCAATTAAGCCACACCTATTGGGGGTCCGTTTATTAACCTCGCTATTAGAGTGAGTTCTCAACCTCTTCCTCTTAGACCAAGGAGTCATCTAGACACTAAGTCTTCCCTAGTCATAAGACACTTCTAGTAATTAGGTGAACACTTAACCTAAGCCTAAACACTTAGAACGGTTAACCATAAGATTAGGCTATGCCTTAGGGATTAAGGAGACTCACCTACTATAATAAACTAAACCTAAACCCTAAACTAAATAAAATAAAATAAACTAAAAATAAAACTAACTTAAGGTAAATAAAACCTAGAAAAACCTAAAATAGAAACCTAAAATCTAAACCTAAAATAATAAAATAAAAACCTAAGCCTAAACTTAAAAATAAATAAAACCTAAACCTTAAAAATAAAATAAAAATAAAACTAAACAAAAAAATAAACATAAACCTAAACCTAAACTTAAAAAGATAAACTAAAATAAATATCCTAAACTAAAATAAATAAACCTAATATAAATAAAATAAACTAAATAAAATTAAAAAATAAAAATAAAAAATAAAAATAAAATAAATAAAAATAAATAAAAAATAAACTAAATAAACTAAATAAACCTTAACCTACCAGTTTACTTAATTTAAAAAAAACCCTAATCTCGAAAACCTAAACACTAAACCCTAAATCCTAAACACTAAACCCTAAAACCTAAACCTTAAAACTAACCCTAAATCCTAAACCTACAACCCTAAACCCTAAACCCTAAACCTAAACCCTAAACCCTAAACCTTAAACTAACCCTAAACCCTAAACCCTAAACCCTAAACCCTAAATCCTAAACCCTAACCCTAATCCTAAACCCTAAACCTTAAACTTTAAAACCCTGAAGCCCAAACCCTAAACCTTAAACTAACCTTAAACCCTAAAAACCCTAAACCCTAAACCCTAAACTTTAAACCCTAAACCCTAACTTTGAACCCTTAACTGTAAACCCGAAGCCCAAAACCTAAACCTAAAGTAACTAAATAAATTAAAAATTAAACTTAAACCCTAAAACCTAATAAACATAAACCTTAAGAATTGGCAGAACCTTGACGACAAGAACATCACTGTGAATGAGGCTCAGTCTAGATCTAGCAGTGGAGGTGAAGGTAGAGGCGGCAATTATAGTAGTGGTGGTGGGGGATCTGGAGGTGCTCGTGGATATGGAGGTGGTGGTTAGAGCAGTAGTGGTTATCGAGGCGAGAGGAGCAACAGAGGTTACAGCCATCATGGTGGCGCAGGGAGAGATCGGGGATATGATGACAGATCTCACTACTAGAGAGGCCGGGGTGATTCTGATGGGAATTGGAGAAATTGAAGAACTGACATGTCTAGATGGAATCGTGTCTTTACATTGAGACAATTCAATTTTCTAGGATTTTGAATTGCTCATGCTTACATTTTGATCTATGTCATGATCTTAAAAAAAACTTGTCCGCTACTTGATGAAATCAAAAGAAGAAATGTTGAATCTGAATTTGTTCTATGTCAAAAATAAATCTTAAACCCTAAACCCTAAACTAAAACCTAAACCGTAAACCTAAAACCTAAACCCTAAACCCTAAACCCTAAACCTAACCCTAAACCTTAAACCCTAAACCCTAAACTCTAAACTCTAAAACTTAAACACTAAACCTTATACCCTAAACCCTAAATCCCAAACTGTAAACCCCAAACCATAAACCCTAAACCCTAAACCCTAAACCTAAAAAGTTAAAAACTAAACCTAAACTAAATAAAACCTAAAAATAAAATCAATAAGAAAACCTAAACTCAATTAAAATAAAAAATAAAATAAAATAAAAAACAAAACTAAAATCGAAACCTAAACATAAACCTGAAAAAAAAGAAAAAGAAAAAATAAAAAATAAAAATAAAAATAAAAAAGCCCCCTGACCCTAAATCCTAAATCCTAAACCCTAAACCCTAAATCCTAAAAAGCTAAAAACCTAAACCTAAACTAACTAAAACCTAAAAATAAAATAAATAAGAAAACCTAAACTAAAAAAAAATAAACTAAAAAGTAAAATAAAAACCTAAACTCAAAAGAATTAAAATAAAAAATAAAAATAAAAATATAAAAGCCCCATAACCTAAACCCTAAATGCTAAAACTAACCCTAAACCATAAACCCTAAGATAATAAACCATAAACCTTAAACCCTAAATCATAAAACCTACAACCCTAAACTCTAAACCCTAAATCCCAAACCTTAAACCTTAAATCTTATACCCTAAACCCTAAAAACCTAAAAGCCTAAACCTAAACTAGATAAAACCTAAAAATAAAATAAATAAAAAACCTAAACTTAAATAAAATAAAATAATAAAATAACATAAAAAACCTAAACAAAAACCTAAACCTAAACCTAAACCAAAAAATAAAATAAATTAAAATTAAAATTAAAATAAAATAAAATAAATGAAAACCCAAACTGAACTAAAAAAAAAAAAAACCTAAGTAAAATAAAATGTAAACCTAAAATAAAAATAAAATAAACCTAAAATTAAATAAAATAAAAACTAAATAAAAACATAAACTTGAAAAATGAACCTAAAAATAAATACAACCTAAACCCTAAACTAAAAAAAACCTAAACCAAAAATAAAAATAAAATAAACCTAAACATAAACTAAAATAAACTAAACTAAAATAAATAAAACCTAAACCTAAAGCTAAAATAAACTAAATCTAAACATAAATTGAAACTAAATAAAATAAAATAAACTAAAAATAAACCTAAACCTAAAGTTAAAAAAAACCTTAAAATAAACCTAAACCTAAGAAAATAAAAATAAGAACCCAAACCTAAATTTAAAAATAAAAAAATAAACCAAAAGCTTAAAAATAAAATAAAAATAAAACTAAACTAAAAAATAAATCTAAACCTAAAACTAAACAGAAAAAATTAACTAAAATAAATGTAAACTAAAATAAATAAACATAAAATAAGTAAACTAAACTAAATAAAAATAAATATAAACTTAAAGTAAAATAGAGAAAAAAAAGTAAAACCAAAAAACTAAATAAACTAAATAAACCTAAACATACCAATTTCCTTAATTTAAGAAAAATATAAAATTTAAAAATTTAAAAAAAACCCATACCCTTAATCCTAAACCTTAAAACTAACCTTACATCCTAAACCTAAAACCCTAAACCCCAAACCCTAAACATTAAACCATAAGCCCTAAAAACTACAACCCTAGACCCAAAACCCAAAACCCTAAACCATAAACCCTAAACCCTAAAACCTAAAACCTAAAAACGTAAACCTAAAATAAATAAAATCTAAAAATAAAATAAATAAATAAAAACCTAAACCTCAATATAATAAAAAATAGAAATAAAATATAACATAAACTAAAACCTAAACCTAAACCTAAACCTAAAAAGAAAATAAAATAAATAACAAAACTAAAGTAAAATAAAATAAATAAAAACCTAAACTAAACTAAAAAAATAAAAAACCTAGATAAAATAAAAACTAAACCTAAAATAAAAATAAAATAAACTTAAACCTAAACTAAAATAAATAAAACATAAACCCAAACCTAAAATAAACTAAGCCAAAACCCTAAACTAAAAAAAATAAAATAAAGTAAAAATAAACCTAAAAAAAAAAAACCTAAAAATAAACCTAAAGTAGAAACCTAAAAATTAAACCTAGGAAAATAAAATAAAAACCTAAACTTAAACTTTAAAAAAAAAACCTAAACCTAAAAATAAAATAAAAATAAAACTAAATTAAAAAATAAATTTAAACCTAAACCTAAACCTAAAATATAAACTAAAATAAAAAACCTAAGCTAAGAAAAATTAACCTAAAATAAATAAACTAAACTAAATAAAAATAAAAAATAAATTTAAATAAAAATAAAAAATAAAATAAAAATCAATAAATAAAAAATAAACTAAATAAACCTAAACTTACCATTTTACTTAATTTTTTTTAAAAAAACTAAACCCTAAACCCTAAATCTTAAACACTAAACCCTAAAACTTGAACCATAAAACTAACCCTAAACCTTAAACCTATAACCCTAAACCTACAACCCTAAACTTTAAACCCTAAAAAACCCTAAACTTTAAACCCAAAATCCAAAACCCTAAACCCTAAATAAACCCTAAACCCTAAACCCTAAACTCTAACCATAATCCTAAACCGTGAACTTTAAACCCTAAAACCTAAACCCTAAAACTATAAACCAACTAAAACCCTAAACCTAAAGCCTAAACACTAAACTAACCTAAAACTGCTTACCTTAAAACCTTAAGCCCTAAAGCCTAAACAATAAACCCTAAACCCTGAACCCTAAACCTTAAACCCAAACCCTAAACCCTAAACCCTAAAACCCTAAACCCTAAATCCTAAACCCTAAACCCTAAACCCTAAACCCTAAAAACCTAAAAACCTAAACCTAAAAATAAAATAAATAAATAAACCTAATCCTAAATAAAATAAAAACCCAAACTACAACCTAAACTTAAACCTAAAAATAAAATAAAATAAACTATTAAAAAAACTAAAATAAAATAAATAAAAACCTAAACCTAAACTAAAATAAACCTAAGAGTAAAAACCTAAATAAAATAAAAATTAAACATAAAATAAAAATAAAATAAACCTAAAATAAAATAAAATAAAAACTTAAACCTAAAAAATAAACCTTAAAATAAAACCTAAAAATAAATAAAAAATAAAACCTAAGGCTTAAACTAAAAAAAATATAAACCTAAAATAAAAATAAAATAAATAAAATATAATAAACCTAAACCAAAACTAAAATAAACTAAACTAAAATAAATAAAACCAAAACTTAAGCTAAATAAAATAAAATAAACTAAAAATAAACCTAAACCTAAACTAAAACATAAAACAAAAATAATAAACCTCAAATAAAAACCTAAAACCTAAAGCTAAAAAATTAAAATAAAATTATAAACCTAAACCTATAAATAAAAATAAAACCTAAACCTAAAAAATAAAATAAAAATATAACTCAACTAAAAATAAACCTAAACCTAAAGAGTAAAGTAAAAGAAAAAACCTAAACTAAAATAAATAAACTTAAAATAAATAAACTAAACTAAATAAAAATAAAAAATAAACCTAAATAAAAATATAAAATAAAATGAACTGAAATAAATAAAAAAATAAACTAAATAAACCCAAACCTACTTATTTACTTTATTTTAAAAAATAACTGTAAACCCTAAACCATAAACCCTAAAAACTTAAAAACCTAAACCTAACGTAAATAAATCCTAAAAATAAAATAAATAAAAAAACCTGAACCTAAATAAAATAAAATAAAAACCTAAACATAAACCTAAATCTAAACCTAAACTTAAACTTAAACCTAAACCTAAAAATAATATAAATAAAAATTAAAAATTAAACTAAAATAAAATAAATAAAAACCCAAACTAAACTAAGAAAAATAAAAGCCTAAATAAAATAAAAACAAAACCTAAAATAAAAATAAAATAAACCTAAAATTAAATAAAATAAAAACTAAATAAAAATAAACTTGAAAAATACACCTAAGAATAAATAAGAAATAGAACCTAAACCCGAAATAAAAAAAAAAAACATAAACCTAAAATAAAAATAAAATAAACTTAAACGTAAACTAAAACAAATAAAGCTTAAACCTAAACTTAAAATGAATTAAACCTAAACATAAACCTAAACTAAATAAAATAAAATAAACTAAAAATAAACTTAAACCTAAAGTAAAAATAAATCCTTAAAATAAACCTAAAATTAAAACCTAAAACCTAAACCTAAGAAAATAAAATAAATACCTAAACCTAAAATTTTAAAATAAAAAATAAAACCATAACCTAAAAAATAAAATATAAATAAAACTAAACTAAAAAAATAAATCTAAACCTAAAACTAAACCTAAAAAATAAACTAAAGTAAACATAAACTAAAATACATAAACCTAAAATAAATAAACTAAACTAAATAAAAATAAAAATAAACATAAATTAAAATAGAGAATAAAATAAACAAAAATAAAAAAAGCTAAATAAATTAAATAAACCTAAACCTACCAGTTTCCTTAATTTAACAAAAATAAAAAATTAAAAAAAAACCCAGACCCTTAATCATAAACCTTTAAACTAAGCTTAAACCCTAAACCCTATCTCCCTAAACCTAAATCCCTAAACCCCAAACCCTAAACCCTAGATCCTAAACTCTAAAACCCTAAACCCTAAACACCCTAAACCTTAAAAACTACAACACTAAACAATATAACCTAAACCCAAAACCAAAAAAACCTAAACCTAAACTAAATATAACTTAAAAATATAATAAATAAATAAAATCAAAAAACTAAATAAAATAAAAAATTAAAATAAAATAAAACCTAAACTAAAACCTAAACCTAAAAAGAAAATAAAATAAAAATTAAAATCTAAAGTAAAATAAAATAAATAAAACCTAAACTAAACTAAAAAAATAAAAAAAATTAAATAAAATAAAAACTAAACCTAAAATAAAAATAAAATAAACCTAAACCTAAATTAAAATAAACTAAATTAAAATAAATAAAACATAAACCTAAACCTAAAATAAACTAATCCTAAATCCTAAACTAAATAAAAAAATAAACTAAAAATAAACTTGAACCTAAGGTAAAAAAAACCTTAAAAAAAACCTAAAATAGAAACCTAAAACCTAAACCAAGGAAAGTAAAATAAAAACCTAAACCTAAATTTAAAAATAAAAGATAAAACCTAAACCTAAAAATAAAATAAAAATAAAACTAAACTAAAAAATAAACTAAAATAAAAAACCTAAACTAAAATAAATTAACGTAAAAAAAATAAACCAAAGAAAGAAAATAAAAAATAAACCTAAATATAAATTAAAAATAAAATAAATAAAAATAAATAAAAATAAACTAAATAAACCTAACCCTACCATTTTACTTAATTTTAAGAAAAATACTAAACCCTAAACCCTAAATCCTAAATCCTAAACATTAAACCTTGAATCCTAAATCCTAAAACTAACCCTAAACTTTGAACCTATAACCTTAAACTTGCAACCCTAAACCTTAAACCCTAAACCCTAAACCCAAATCCCAAAACCCAAAACTCAAAACCCACAAACCCCAAAATAACTGACTAAAACCACTAAAACTTAAACCCTAAACTAAACCTAAACTCCTACCACTGGCCCTAAACCCTAAACTCCATAACCCCAACCCTAAACCCTAAATCCTAAACTAAAACCACAAAAACCCTAAACCTAAATTAAACCTAAAAATAAATAAACTTAAAACTAAATAAAATATTCTAAACTAAAACCTTACCAAAAAATAAAAAAAATATAATTAAATAAACTAAATAAAATAAATAAAACTAAACTAAGATTAACCAAGAATAAAAATAAATAAAATAAAACTAAAAAAAGAAAACCTAAAAAAAAATAAAAAATAAATAAATACCTTAAAATAAAACTTTAAAATAAAGAAAAATAAACCTAAACTAAAAAAAAAAAAAATGGTGGGGGAGGATAATGGTGGATCCCTACTAGAGAGGATGGTTTTGACTAGAAAAAGAATGGCCATCATCTATAAGAAACTATGTCTTTAGAGTAGAAATAATCATTATTTGATTTGCTCTATGCATATGTTTTTTTAACTATGTTGTCACTTATGTCTTAGAAAAATTGGTGCATTACTTGGATGATGAAATCCAAATGAAGAAATGTTAAATTTGAATTTGTTCTCTATTGAAAAAAAAATCAAAAACTTTAAACCCTAAACTAAAACATGAACCCTAAACCAAAAATCTAAACCCTAAACCCTAAACCCTAAACCCTAAAAACCATAAACACTAAATCCTAAACAATAAACCCTAAACCCTAAAACCTAAACACAAATCCATAAACCCTAAACCCTAAACCAAAAACCCTAAACCTAAACCTAAGCTAACTCTAAATCCTAAACCATAAAATAAAAGATAAATAATGATAAATAAATAAACTAAATGAAATAAAGATAAATTAAATAAAAATAAACTAAACCTAAATACCTAAACCTGTCCTAAAAAAAGAAAATAAATCTACCTAAAAATAAAATAAAATATTAACTAATATAACCTAAAATAAACATAAAATAAACTACCTGGCCCTACAAACCCAACTATAAATGAGTGTCCTGACTCTCTACCCTGGGCCCTAAACTTCCCCTCCCAAACCTACCTAAACCCTAGGCCAGGCCACTAAACCCTGGGCCCTACCTACTCTCCTAAACCCTGAGCCAGTCATGGCCCTAAACTCTGGGCCCTGACCTCTACACCCTAGGCCCTGCTCACCCCATGACAGATAACCCAGAATCTAAACTAAACTAAAATCTAAAACCTAAAGAACCACAACCTAACCCTCCACAAACCTTACTAAACCTAACCTTAAAACACTAAATAAAAAAAAACCTAAACCCCCCAAAACTAAAAACATAAACCTAAACTTTAAACCTAAACTGACCCTACCCACCTAAACCTAAACCTAAAGTAATTAAAAAAAAAACTTAAATCCAAAACCTATAAACTCCTCTAGAATGGGCAAAACCCTGGTAGACATCACCATGATAAGTCAATAGATCTGGTGGTGAAGGATTATCAGGTGGTGGTGGGGATATGGAGGTGGTGGATATGGATGTGGTTAGTGGTGGTTATGGAGGTGGGAGGGTGCGATGGTTACAATTATGGTGGTGGTGGAGATCGGGGATATGGATGGATCCTTCTACCAGAGGGGTGGTTCTGAGGGAACGAGAAATGGTGATCGATCCTACTATGGAACTATGTCTTTATAGTAGAGATGATTCTAGTTATCTAGGGTTTTTGATTTATTATATATGTGCTCATTTTCTATCTATGTTGTCGCTTATGTCTTAGAAAAAATTTGGTGTGTTACTTGGTTGATGAAATAATAAAGAAGAAATGTTGAATCCTTATTTGTTCACTTTTAAAAAAAAATAAACCAAAAACCTTAAACCCTAAACTTAAAACCTAAATCCTAAACCCAAAACCCTAAACCCTAAATACCATTATTGACATCACTTTTGGAGCAAGTTCTCAAGCTCTTCTTCTTAGATATGAACTCTTAAAACCTAAAGACTTAACCCTATTACTTAAATTAACTAACTACTAAATCCAACCTATTATCACCTTCACCAAACCTAAATTCAATTCAAATATCTAAATCCAAATTCAAATCCTCAAATGATTGAATCCCATGATCATTCCAAAATCAAAATCCTTTTAAGCCCTATGATTTATCCTATGGACTTAGCCTTAGAAATCCTCAATCCAAATTCAATTGATTTTCTAGTCAATTCAACCCTTTAATCTTTATCAAATTCAAACTCAAACTCAACTTCAAATCATGGTCAAAACCTAAATCCAAATCAAATCAAATCCATTCAAACTCTTAATTTCATGGATGTTGGTAAAATCTCATCTAAATCAAACCAAACTCAATTGATTTTCTCATAAATTAATCAATCCTTCAATCATCACTTTTATACCAAAATCTATCAAATCAATCAGCCAAGGTAAAACCTAACCTATTTGATTTAAAATATTCAATTAAGCTCCAAATCACCTAAGTCCAAATATAATTAAACTAAATCAAAATTAAACCAGATTAAATTGAATCAAAGACATGAAATCAATGCATAAATACAAACAAACTAAAAAATAAATCGTGATGGGACTCAAAATAAGAAATAAGTCATTTGACCTAGAGTTGACCCACGTGGGCTCCACTAAGTTAAAAGTCAACAAATTAAAATTTGATCAAATTGAGTCACTCCAAGACTCAAAATCATCAAATGAATGCTTGAGTATAAAATAAACAAATATAAATTTAATGAAGATCCAAATGGGTTGATTTTCTAACAAGTAGACCCAAATGGATCCTATTAAATCTAAATTCAAATTAAATTAAAAATTAATTCCAATCAAACATCCAAAATTATTTAAAATTTATAATTATATAAAATTTAGCCAACCATTGGGTTTAAGTTAATAAATTTGATAATTTAACTCAAATAAGTCCAATGTGGCTCATTAAGCCCAATATCAAAATGGGCTTAAATCTAAATCTATCAAGCAAGATCAATTACTCCAAATCATCTTAAATACTTATTGAAATGAGTGTAACCCAAACACATGATAAAAGCCAAATCATTTGAATCAATTAAGCCTAACTAAAACAAAATATAATTGCAAATATCTATAAAAATTGGAAAATCAATCGATAACAAAAAAAAAATAATAATAATCAACATTTTTATTGTATAATTAAAATAGAAATATAATTAAATATGAACATCAAATATAAATTTGATTAAAATTAAATCAAAACAATTAATTACTAAATAAAATATAAATATACAATTTGAATAATCATTAAATGTAATATATATAATTTATAAACTTATTATTAAAATTATAATATAAAATAATTAAAATTATTAAGATTTATAAATAAAATAATAAGTCCAAAACTATAATAATAACAAAAAAAAATTCCATCAGTGTCACATGAAAGAGAAGATATATATATATATATATATTTATATATCAAGCATGTATGTTATCATTCTCATGACACATTATCCCGTTAAAAAATAAAATAAAATAATAATAAATTTGGACATCACTATTTATTAAAGCTAGCAAAAGCATCAAGTCTTATTTTTTTATTTCACATGAATCTCAAATAAAATTTTTTATTTTCTATTCAAATGAAAACCTGCTCTCTAGCTTTAAAAAATATAAAATAAAATAAAATATCTTATTTTACACGTTTGGAGCAATAAAATCATCTCTCTCTCTCTCTCTCCATCTATCACGACTAATAGTCATGGGTGAAACTCTTTCCAAGTTTTGCTTCCAAATACCATCTCCTCCTCCACTTTCATCCCCATGAATGATGGGAACAAAGAGAAATGTTTTTTTCTCCTTTTATTCTGAGCCTCTTGTCATTGCCATTTTTTTTTTTTAAGAGGCCTTACCTCTCTCTCATCTTCATTCAAGCATTGCGTCATTGTGTCTCACTCTTGTAATAATACATGGGATTATTTGTTCATCCATCTTCACTCCATATTACAAGCAATGTCTCATCCTCTTCCCAATTGGTTCTTTCTCCTCTGATCAAATTGAAGGCTAGTCTCACACCTCCCTCTCTTCTCATTGCGAGCATAAATAGAGACTCATGCGACTCTTATCCATAAGCAAGCTTCATCTCGAATTGAGGCACTTGCTTGAAAATATTCATTACTCCAACTCAATAAAAAATCCAGTCCTCTTTAAACTCTTTCTAGCTTTAGGCATTCTTCTTGTCTTCCATTCTTGGTTAAACAGTATCATGCTACAACATCAAACCTCTCTCCTCTCATCCTCTCACCCTCTTCCTCTACTAGACTGCTGACACTTGATCCTCTCCACATTTCCTTACCAAAATCTTTAACTATCTTTACCTATTTTCCTTGTTCTAGCCTACATTTCTACCTCTATTCTCCATGGGTTTCCCTCTATTAGCTGCATTTGAACTATGCTTCTCTAATCCAATGTAAGGATCCTACTTCCTTCTAAATTCTATCCATGAGAATGGTGAAGCTCTAAACCATTGAGTTTTATAGGATACTTGGTGAGGAGGCAAGTCCTATCTCTCATTGATACTGAACTCATCAAGAGATTCTCTCTTGAAGGAGAGGTTTCCATTTACAAAAAGGATGATGAGCTCGATTGGAGGCAAACCATTCATGGACTATGTAACTAAAACTACCTCAGAGAAGTCACAAGCCCATATGAAGCATAGCTCATGCTTTTAATGGAAAATGTAGATCCTTAGAACTAAAATAAGATCATATGGGAATTGTGTTTTGTTTGTGATGTAATTTTTTTATATTGGATGTTTAATGAGGATCATTGGTTGGATGTTAGGTCATTGATAGTCTAACATTATTTCATATAGATTGTGCTTAGGGACCACTTAAAATAAATATAAATGATCTCTTTGTAGGTTCCTTAGGCCCCTAAGCATAATCCAAGTTAGGATACATGGGCTTGGTTACCCATGTACAGGGTTCTAAGTCCAAATTATAAATACTACTACTTTGGGTGTATGTGTGTTTAGCTAACACTTATTTTGCAAGTGTAGTTATATTTACTTTTCCTATTTTTAATATCATTTTTCATTAGGAATTAGGATTAGTTCTATTGGGGTTTAGGATGAGCATTGACTAGAAGGCTTACTCTAGGGTGCCATGTGATAAATGAAGCTTCTACACAAGAAGAAAAGATATGAAGAAATGAAGGAGACATAAATAATTATGACTTGAAGACCCTAACAATTTATTATTTTTAATTCTAATTATTCTTTTATATGAGGTTGTATAAAGGTATAGCTCAACCCATTTTTTTCTCTTTTAGGTCTCTTGAACCAATCCTTTTATTCTTTGATGGTAGTTTATAAAATTGTTTGATGTTATGTTTAGATTGCGCATTAGAAACAACATACTTTTCTTAGTTATCTATTTTGCTTAATGGGAAAGCTTTGGGCATCTTTCCTTCTTCCCATGGCTTAAGACAAGGGGATCTTTATCTCACTTTATTTATTATTGATGTTGAGTACTTATGCATCAATGAGTTATTTTAAATCCTAGTATGTAGTATAGACTTTGGTGGTCTTCCTATTTCCAACTTAAGCTTTGTAGATGATTTTATTATTTTTTTCAATGCTTCTATTGATCATATCAAGAACCTCAAGATTTTTTAAAATAATTTTTGTTGAGATAGTGGTCTTTCTATCAATGATAACAAAAGCTATTTTATTACTTCTTCAAGTATCTCCAATAATAAAATCAATCAAATCTCATATCACTTTTTAAACATCAACACATACCTCTTAAGTACTTGATTGCTCTCTTTTAAAGGTCCAAAAATCCCCCTTTTTTGAGTTAATTCAAGAATTTTAAATAAAATTTCTATTTAGAATTCCATTTACTTTCCTTTGGTGGCGGGCTCACTATTCTTAAAGCACTCAATTCAATGTATCTTTATTTGATTCAAACTATTATTCCCACTATTTACTCTTATCGAATTGATCTTGTTAAATTTTTTGGTGGTCCAATAATTCTATTAAAAGAATACATTGGACTTCCCATAATAAATGTATGGTCCTTTGGGTGAAGGTGGTCTTGGTTGCAAACTTACTGAAGCTATCCGCCTTCTCTCATAAGTTATGGTGGAATTTTAGAAGAATGATAGACTTTGGGCTAATTTTATGATGGAAATATATTGCCAAGGTAAGCACCTCTTACCTATAAAGTTGGTGACTCTCTAGTTTGGAAAAGGCTTTGCTCCATTAAATGGGTTGTTGAATCCTTAATATCTTGGGGAATTCATTCTTTTAGCAAGATAATTGGATTGGCAATGGCTCTATTGACTCCCTTTTATCTACACACTCTACTGATGCTATCAAAGTTAACTTTTTTTTGGCTAATAACAATTGGAATGAAAACAAACTTAAGAACTACATTACTTTTTTTTACAAGTTTGGTAACATTGCTATCTTTTCTAATAAATTGGATTGAATTCTTTTCAAGCTCTCTTATAATGGTGATTTTGTTCTTAAAGAGGTTTGGAATTTTTTAGAAATAACACACTAATGTTTTCATTAAACTTTGGAACAATATCATTCCCATTTCTTATTCTGGTTTAGCTTGGAGAATTTTGAATAACTTCATCCCTATTGATTCCTTGCTCTGGCTTAAAGCATTTTATTTACCTTCTAAGAGCTATTGTTGCTTTCATATTGAAAATGTTAATCATGTTTTATCAATGGTGTGCTTCCAAACATGGATATGGTATGATGATTTATTTAACACTAACTATTTTCATGGCTCTCTTTCATTATATCAACTTCTTGAAGTTTGTTTCCATAAAACTGTGAAAGGTCATATCAAAGTTTTAATTGCTATTACTTTTATTTGGTTCATTTGGATGGATAGAAATGATGCTAAATATCGTGGTATCCCTATCAACCATAAAAGGATCCTTGCTAAAACTAAAGAAAAATCCATGTTTTTTAATGCAAATTTAATTAGTAATCTTCACTTTAGAGGTTATAAATTTATGGCTAAAAAATTGGGCATCACTTTGCATGGTGATCCTTCCTACAAGAGTATTAGGATTATAAATTGGATTTTTCCTAAAGAAAATTTTATTAAGATCAATACTGATGGTTCTGTTTCCCCAAACAAATATGGTTGTGGTGGAATTCTTAGGATTTTAAAGTGCATAATTTGTGCTTTTACTACCCCTCAAAGCTTGTTCTATTATTTATGCTAAGCTCATGGTTGTTAACAAAGCTATTAATATTTGTTTAAGCAAGACCTCTTTAATATTTGGATTGAAGTTGATGCTCTTCTATTACTTGATATGCTTAATAATAAAATGGGAATCTTATTTTATCTTCTTAATCACACTAAAACTTCTTTCTCAAGTTTTCAAAATTTTTTACATTCTTCATGAAGGTAATGCTTGTGTTGATTTCCTGGCTAATTTGGGAGGGATATTAAATGAGCTCACTTTATTTAATAACCATAGATTAACTAAGCATTTGCGTGGTCTGGTCAATCTAGATAACACTGTATTGCCTTACCTAAGATTTTAACCTTCTACTATTTTGTTAATCTTTTTACTATGGTGCATTTATTCAGACTATTTTTTGGTTGTTTATTTTTGCTTCCCTCACCGGAAGTGGTTTTGAGTTTATTTCCATACTTAAATCCCCTTCCTCTTAACCCCATTCAATACTTGACTGACCATTTTTTTTGTCGTAGTGGTTTTTAATTAGTTTCCCTATCCTCTGAGACTGGTGGTTACTTTCTATGGCTCATGCTATGCTTCTTTTCTCACATAGCTAGTGATTTTTTGAGGGTCTGCTGTTGGGTTGTGGCTATGCCAATTTTTGGCCTACCCTTTTATTAATGGATGTTGTGTTTGCTTGGTTTTGGCTAGATGGTATATTCAAATTGGATTTTAGCCACTATGGTTGGTTCTTTGGTTTGTTCTTGTTTGCATCTTCCATCTTCCTGGCTATTTTGGGTGATTATTTTTTCATGGTTATCATTAGCCTCTTCTGGCTTGGCTTAGTTTTGGGTTTTTTGGTGGTTGATGTTCTCCTTTTTTGGTTTGGCTTGGTGGCTTCGGCTAGTTGGTTTTTCCCTTTGCCTTGTGGATTGGAGGTAACTGTTATGTCATTGTTGTCTTCCTATTTTCTCCTTCGTGGTGACTACCAACTCATTGGGATTTGGAAGGTGTTTTGTTAGCCTTCGACCTCGTTCCTTTCCTTATAGTTTTGCTAGTTGTGGTTGGGTGGTCCTCCTTGGCCTTTGTCTAGCAGGGTGACTACCATTTTTGTTTCTTGGTTATTTTGGAGATCTCAGTGGGTTGTGGTTTTTTTGTCTTTGTTCTTTCCCTCTTTTTGGGATGCATATTGGCTTTCTCTGGTTGGTTTGTTGTTGGAGCTGGTTTGCTATTTTTTCTTTGTTGGGTTGGTTGGGTGGATGTGTTAGGCTGTTTGATGGTTGGTTTAGGTGCTTTTGGTTGGGTTTGGTTTCTCCAGGGTTGGTTATCCTCTCTTGGGTGCAGCTACTTTTCCTTTATTTTTGTTCCTGATTTGGGTGTCGTTTTCTGTAGATTTCTCTCGCTCATCTGTTGGCTACTGGCATGGGTTGTTTTATTGGCTGTTTTGTTGGTGGAGGATATGAGCTCCTGTGATCTTTTGGTCCTATTTTAGGACTTGTTGTTTAGGGTTGGCTGCTTAAGGGGTTCTTTGTGGCTGTTATCTCAAGTTGGATGCTTGTGTCATGGCTTGGGGTTTTGGAAGTTATTTTGGCTATTGGTATTGTCTCCCTATGGTTTATTTGGCTCTCTTTGTTTCATGATATTGGCCTCTTGGTTGGTGGCGATGGATTTGTTATTCTTTTGGCTACCTTGGTGGTGGTTTTGATGGTAATTTATGGATGCCCTCTTGGCCCCTCTATATGGCTTTTCTCTCTCTCCTACTATTTTGCTATTTGGGTGGAGGTTTTGCCTTGGATTTGGATTTCTAGTGCTGGAGATAGTGGTTGTTGTTTTGCCTTTGGGACTATTTTGCTCGATTGTGTTGTTCCTTGCCTTTACTATTTTGCTTTGTTTCCTCCTTTTTATCTGTGTTTTTTTTGTGTTTCTCTTTGTGGTGTGGAGTTACTACTTGGTTTATTTTAGCTTGACTTGATCCTCTATAACCAGGATGTTGGCTTTAAGTGATTGTTTATTGTAGGTTTTGGTTGGTGGGTTGTTGGTGTTGTTAGGCGGTTGTTTTATCTATTTATTTGGTGTAGGAATTGGATCACTATGGAACTTTTTCCTTGGATGGTTGATTTATATTAGGTATCTATGATGGCCTTGATGTTTCCTCATATCTTCTCTCCGGTTGGTAGCATGCATATGATTGTAACTCTCATGAAAATTTGGATGCTCATATGTATTGTTGCCCTTGAGATGATCTTAGCGAGCCTTCTCTTTCTTAGCTCTTTCTAAATTGTTTACTTTATCTTTTTCCCTTGAGCTATGACCATTGCCTTTGTAGTGTTTTGCAAATTTCTTTTGCAGGTTGGAACTTCAGATGGAATGATCTTTACTCAACTCAAATCTTGTTGATGTGGATCTTGCTTATCTTGACTTCTCAAAGGGATCATGAACTCTGTGACTAGTCTTTTACTTTCTTGAGTTATATTAGTCTAATTTTGTGTCTTTTCTCATTTGCTTTTAAGGTGTTATATTTGCTATTTAATTTTTTTTTTCATTGTACTTACATGGGAGTTTAGCTCTTTAGGTTTCTTGTAACTCTATGAGTAGTAAAACTTTGAGCTTTACCCCTTTTATGGACATTTTATCCCTTATTTTTATGGTAATAAAATTTTAACTTTCCCTTAAAAAAAGCCCCTAAACACTAAATCCAAACCGTAAACCGTAAACCCTAAATCCTGAAAAGCTAAAACCTAAACCTAAACTAAATAAAACCCAAAAATAAAATAAATAAAAAACCAAACATAAATAAAAAAATAAAATAAAATAAAAACCTTAACTAAAACCTAAACCTAAACTTAAACCTAAACTTAAAAAGAAAATAAAAAATAAAAATAAAAACTAAACTAAAATAAAATAAATAAAAATGTAAACTAAACTGAAAAATAAAAAACCTAAATAAAATAAAATAAACCTAAAAAGATAAAATAAAACTAAATAAAAATAAACCTAAAAATAAACCTAAAAATAAATAAAAATAAACCTAAACCCTAAACTAAAAAAACCTATAAAATAAAATAAACCTAAACTAAAATTACTAAAATAAATAAACCTAAACTTAAATAAACTAAAATAAACTCACCTAAACAAAATAAAATAAAATAAACTAAAATAAACCTAAATTAAAAAGAATAAACCTAAATAAAACCAAACTTAATAAAATAATAAAATAAACAAAACTATATAAAAAAATAAAACTTAAACATAAAATAAAATAAATAATAAACTAAAAATAAAATACCAAAAAACTTAAAAATAAACTAAAAACCTAAAATAAATAATCTAAACTAAATAAACATAAAAATAAATCCAAATAAAAATAAAAAATAAAATAAACTAAATAAACCTAAGCCATGCAATTTGCGAAACCCTAAACCGTAATTCCTAAACCCTAAACCCTAAAACCTACAACCCTTCACCCTAAACCCTAAACCCACCTAAACCCTCCAAATCCTAAAACCTAAAAAAATCTAAACCTGGACTAAATAAAACCTAAAAAATAATAATAATAAACCTAAATAAATAAAATTAGAACTAACTAAACCTGAACCAAAATAAACCTAAACCAAACCTAAAAAATAAAATAAAATAAAAATAAAAAAAACTAAAATATAAAATAAATAAAACAACTAAACTAAAACAAAATAAACCTAAAATAAAAAATAAATATAAAAACTAAACATAAAATAAAAATAAAATAAACCTAAATTAAATAAAATAAAATAAATAAACCTAAAATAAACTAAAATAAATAAAAATTAAACCTAAAAAACTAAAACTAAAAAAATAAATAAAATAAAAACTAAACTAAAATAAACTAAACTAAAATAAATATAACCTAAACCTAAACCTAAAACTAAACTAAACCCTAAACTAAATAACAAAAAATAAAACTAAAAAATAAACCAAATTAAAACTAAATTAAAACCCAAAATCTAAACTTTAAAATTAAAATAAAACCTAAAACTAAAATAAAAAAAACCTAAACCTAAAAATAAAATAATAAACTAAACTAAAATAATAAACTTAAACCTAAAATAAACTAAAATAAACTAAACTAAAATAAAATAAACCTAAAAATATAACTAAACTAAATAAAATTAAAATAAATGTAAATAAAATATAAAAATAAATAAAATAAAAATAAATGTAAACCTAATGGTTTACATAATTTTAGAAAAACCCTAACCCTAAAATAAAAAACCCTAAACCTAAATCAAACTCTAAAAATCCTAAACCTTAAACCCAATCCCAAAATAATAAACCCTACCTTAAACCACAACTAACCTAAACCCTAAACCCTAAACCCCCATACAACTTCCTCCCACAAACCATACTCCTAAACCCTAAACCCTAAACCCTAAACCCTAAACCCCAAAACAAACCTAACCTTACACCAACTAAATCCAAACCTAAATCTTAAACCCTAAATTTATTTTCTTTTTGTGGCAGATGTTTTGACCTCTACCTTTTGGGTTGGCCTGGTGGTTGCTACCTGGTGGTTCCTATCTTTCTATCCTGGGTTGGCTTGGTTTTTTTGGCCTATTGGCTATTTTCTTCTCTATCTTGTGACTTTAGTTGTTGGTTAATGAGTTGGTTTTACGCTTATTCTATTATCTACCTTTGGTTGGTTTGTTGGCTCTCCTCTTGAACTTGAATTACTTTTTTGCGTTTTTATGGTTGGATGGGTGGCCTTCCTAGTGGGATCTGTTGTTGGTTGTTTTTTTTTGGGCCTTCTTTTGGAGAATTTATTGGCTGCTATTTTGGGTTTGCCTCCCAATTCATTATTGTTTATTGTTGGATCCTTCTTTTTCCTTGGTTTTGCAATTGGTTATTCTCCTGGGATTAGCCCCTGTTGGGTGCATTATTTTTAACATGTTTTGTGTTATTATTATGCTTCTTGTCAATTTAGTCTTTATTACTGGGGAAGTTTAGTTTTTTGGTAGGTCCTAACTAGCTACTGTTATTACCTTTCTATGGTTATTGTGCTTCTTTTGGACCTATAATGTGTGGTGTTTTGTTGGTTTTTTGCTTTTCTTTGGATGCTAGGGATTCTTCCTTTGTTGGTTACTTATGATGGACTACTCTCTAGTTGTTGTCATATGGCTATTTTACTTAGCTAGTTTGGTTGGAGGACTTTTAGTTGTCTTTGGAATCTTGGTTAGTTGATTTTTTCCTTGTTGGTCTTTTCCTTCTTCTTGGAAAATTTGCTGAAGCCTTTTGTTGTGCTGTCCGAACCTTCATTGGTCCTTTGGATTGGACTTTTTGTTTTCTAGTGGTTTGTCTCTGCCTTGGCCCCCTTTTGTGTGACTATTTTGTCTTCTGGTGATTTGCACTGACTGCAACTTATGTTTCCTTCAATTGATGGTTTCATTTCTGAGATGTATAGTCATTTGTGGTTGCTCACCCTGGTTTGGCTTGGTGAATGCTACTTATTGTGACTTTGGCTTGAGGGCTCCTATCTTGGTTTTGTTGGTTATTTCTCTATTAATTGGCATGAGTCTGGTGCTTGCTGATGATTAGTTCTAGTTTTTCCTAGTTTATAGCTTGGATGGGTATCTGGATAATGGCTGTTGTTGGTGTTCTGACTTAGTTCTGACCTCTCTATGGGTTATTATGATTAGTCTATTATGGTTTTTCTTTTGTGGTTTGGCTAGTGGTTCTTGGCCGTTGCTCTTTAATGGTGTAAGATCTAGAACTCTACTACTTGGATGCTTTGCTTATATTAGGTATCTTTGGCTATGATAGTTTTGATGTTACTCATCTCTTCTCCTTAGTTGGTAGCATTACATATGATTGTAACCCTTCTTAATGAAGTTTGGATGCTCATATGTATTATTTTCCTTTGAGATTACCCTAAATGAGCCTGAGCCTTATCTTTTCGACTCTCCTTTTTCCTTATCCTTTAGCTATGACTTTTGCCTAGTGTGTTTTGCAAATTTCTTTTACGTTGGAGCTTTATAGGAATGGTCATTATTCAATCAACCATAGTGTTGTTGCTGTGCATCTTTTTTATCTTGCTTTCTCAAAGAAATCATGAACTGTTGCTCACTTATTCTTTCACTATTTTCAATATTTATTTTAGTCTTACTCTGTGTCTTTTTCTCTTATGCTTTTTAGCTATTGTAGTTACTCTTTTATTTTGTTTTCTTTTCTAAATAGATGGGAGTTTAGCTCTTTGGGTTTCTTATAGCTCAGCGTAGAATTTTAGAGCTTTACCCTTTTAAGCACATTGTATCTTTTCTTTTATGGTAATAAAATTCTAACTCCCCCCCCTCCCAAAATAAAACCCTTAAACCCTAAACCCTAAACCCAAACCCTAAATCGAATCCTAAACCCTTAACACTAAACCTTAATCACAAACCCTAAAATAAAAACCCTAATAAACCCTAAACTAACCTACACTAAAATCCTAAACCACAGCTAAACACTAAACCCTAAACTCTAAACCCTAACCTTAAACCCTAAAGCCTAAAAGCATAAAACCTGAAACCCTAAACCCTAAACCCTAACCCTAAACCCTAAACCCTAAACCTAAACCTAAAGTAATTAAATAAATAAATTAAATATACTTAAACCCTAAAACCTAATAAACCTATATGTAAACCCTCAAAATGGTCAGAACCTTGATGACAAGAACATCACTATCAACGAGGCTCAGTCTAGATCTGGCAGTGGAGTTGATTGCGATGGCGGCGATTATTATAGTGGTGGTGGGGGATCTGAAGGTGATGGTGGATATGGAGGTGGTGGTCGGAACAGTTGTGGTTATGGAAGTGGGAGGAGCAACAAAAGTTATAGCCATGGTGGTGGCAGAGGGAGAGATCGGGGATATGATGGTGGATCCCACTACTCGATAGGCCGGGGTGGTTCTGATGGGAACTGGAGAAACTTAAGAATGATCGATCTGATCCGCTTCTAATGGAACTATGTCTTTACAGCAGAGATAGTTCTAGTAACATAGGGTTTTTGATTTGCACTATGCGTGCTCAATTGTGATCTATGTTATCTCTTCTGTCTTAGAAAACTTGTTGTGTTACTTGGTTGATGAAATCAACAAGAAGAAATGTTGAATCTGAATTTCTTCTTTGTTAAAAAAAAAGAACTAAAACCCTAAACCCTAAACTAAAACCTGAAACCCTAAACCTAAAATCTAAACCCTAAACCTTAAAAATCCTAAACCTTAAACCGTAAATCGTAAACCCTAAACCCTAAACCCTAAACCCTAAACCCTAAACCCCAAACCTGAAACCCTAAACCCTAAATTAACCCTAAACCCTAAAAAGCTAAAAACCTAAAGTTAAACTAAATAAAACCTAAAAATAAAATAAATAAATAAACCTAAACTAAAATAAAATAAAAACCTAAACTAAAACCTAAACCTAAACCTAAAAATAAAAAAATAAAAACAAAACTAAATTAAATAAATGAAAACCTAAAGTAAATTAACAAAATAAAAAACCTAAATAAAATAAAAACTAAAGCTAAAATAAAATTAAAATAAATTAAAAACTAAATAAAAAAATTAAAAAATAAACACAAAAATAAAAAAAAATAAAAAAAAATTAATGCCTAAAACTTAAACTAAAAAAAAACCTAAACCTAAAATAAAATAAAATAAACCTAAACTAAAACTAAACTAAATAAAACCTAAACCAAAAATTAAATAAACTAAACCTAAACCTAAACCTAAACCTAAACTAAATAAAATAAAATAAACTAAAAATAAATCTAAACCTAAACTAAAAATAAAACCTTAAAATAAATCTAAAAGAAAAACCTAAAACCTAAACCTAAACCTTGAAAAAGAAAACAAAAACCTAACAAAAAAAATAAAAATAAAACTAAACTAAAAATAAACTTAAACATAAAAAATAAACAAAAATATAAAACCTAAACTAAAATAAACCAACATAAAATTAATAAACAAAACGAAATAAAAACAAGAATAAAAAATAAAATAAACTAAATAAAGCTAAACCTACAAGTTTACTTAATTTTAAAAAATATAAATTATAGATACAATAGAAATAAAAAAACCCCCTAACTCCAAACCCTAAACCTTAAAAATAACCCTAAACTGTAAAACCCTAAACCTAAACCCTAAACCCAAACCACAACCCTAACCTACCCACCTAAACCCAATCTAACCCCCCTAAACCCTAAACCCCAAACCCTAAACCCTAAAAACCTAAAAATCTAAACCTAAACTAAATAAAACTTAAAAATAGAATAAATAAGAAAACTTAAACTAAAACCTAAACCTAAACTTTAAAATAAAATAAAATAAAAAACTAAATGAAATTAAAATAAATAAAACCAAATTAAAATAAAATAAACCTAAAATAAAGAATCTAAATAAAATAAAACTAAATGTAAATAAAATAAAATAAACTTAAAATATAATAGAAAACTAAAATCCCAAACCTAAAAATACCTAAAAAACTCTAAAATAAATAAAATAAAACCAAACCCTAAACTATAAAAAAAACATAAAAAAAATAAATAAAATAAAATAAAACAACTAAACCTAAACTAAAATAAATAAAATCAAAACTTATACTTAAAATAAACAAACCTAAACCCTAAACTATATAATAATTAAATAAATAAACCTAAACTAAATAAAACCTAAAAATAAACCTAAAATAAAACCCAAAACTTAAACCTAAAAAATAATAAAAAACATAAACCTAAACCTAAAATAAAAAAATAAAACCTAAACCTAAAAAATAAAATAAAAATTAAACTAAACTAAAATAAACATAAACCTAAACCTAATAAATTAAACTAAAAATCTAAACTAAAATAAATAATAAAATAAAATAAATAAAATAAAATGAAATAAAAAATAAATTAATTTAAAATAAAATAAATTAACTAAATAAATTGAATAAACCTAAACCTACCAGTTTACTTAATTTAAAAAACCCTAAACCCTAAAAAATCCTAAGCCGTAAAACCCTAAACCCTAAACCCTAAACCCGAAACCTTAATAAACCATAAGCCCAAAACTAACCTAAACCCTAAACCTTAAAATCTAGACCCTAAACCCCCTACAATCATAAACCCTAAACCCTAAATCCTACAACTATAACCCTAAACACTAAACCCTAAACCCTAAACCCTAAACCATCAAAACCCTAAACCCTAAAGCCTAAACACTAAACCATAAACCCTAAACCATAAACCCTAATCCTATACCCTAAACCCTAAATATATTTTCACTTTTTGGCCTGAGCTGGTTTATGTTTTTGACCTCTTGCTTTTGGGTTAGCCTGGTGGTTACTACTTGGTGGTTCTTACCTTTCTAGCCTGGGTTCGCTTGGTTTTTTTGGCTTGGTGGCTACTATCTTTTTTGCCTTGTTTAGTTCTTTGGTGGATGAGATAGTTCTGCTCAATTTTATTCTATTTTTTACTTGTTGGTTTGTTGGCTCTCCTCTTGAACTCAATTACTTTTACTCATTTTCATGGTTGGATGGGTGGCCTTCTAGTTATTGGTTGTAGCCTTTCTAGACCTTCTTTTGGAGAATTTCTTGCCTATTTTTTTGGGGGTTGCCTCCCAGTTATTGTTGGATACTTCTTTTTCCTTGGTTTTGTGTTTGGTTATTCCTAGATTACTTTCTGTGCATTATTTGTAGAACTTTTGTGTTATTATGCTTCTTATTGGGTTAGTCTTTGTTGTTGGGAAGTTTGTGGCTAGTCTTTGGCTATCTTGTTGCCTCTATGGTAGTTGTGCTTCTTTTAGACTTTTGTTGTGTGGTGCTTTGTTAGTTTTTTACTTTTCCTTGGCTACTGGGGATTCTTCCTTTGTTGGTTACCAATGATGGGATGTTCCCTAGAGGCTGCCTTATGTTTGTTTTACATAGCTGGTTTGGTTGGAGGACTTTTAGTTATCCTTGAAATCTTGGTTGCTTGATTTTTTCCCTTGACTTTCCTTCTTCTTGGAAAATTTCTGGAGCCTTTTGTTGTGCTTAAAACCTTTTATTGGTCTTTTTTTGGATTGGTCTTTTGGTTTCTAGTTGTTGGTGGTACCTTTTTTTATTTTGTGTATTTTATCTTAGTGATTTGTACTAGCTGACTTATTTCCTTAGTTGATGGTTTCATTTTTGAGTTGTTTAGTCATTTGTGGTTGCTCACCCTAGTTTCTATTGGTGATTGCTACTTGTTGGGACTTTGGCTTGAGGTCTCCTATCTTGGTTTTGTTGGATGTTTCTTTATTAGTTGGCATTAATGGCGATGTTTAGTTTTCCATAGTTTTAGCTTGGATGGGTATTTGGATAATGGTTTTTGTCTGTGTTTTGACTTTGTTCCAACCACTCTATGGGTTATTGTGATTTGTCTATTATAGTTTTTGTTTGGTGGTTTTTTGGAAACTTTTCTTTTGATTGCTCTTTGTTTAATGGTGTATGATCTAAACTCTAGAATGGCCCTTGGATGTTTGCTTATATCGTATCTGGCTATGATAGTTTTGATGTTACTCTCTTTGGTTGGTAGCATTACATATGATTGTAACCCTTCTTTATGAGTTTGGATGCTCATATGTATTGTTGCCCCTTGAGATGACCCCAAAATGAGCTGAGCCTTCTCTCAGTTCTCTCCTTTTCTCTCTTCATCCTTATCCTAGCTATGACTTTTCCTTTGTAGTGTTTACAAATTTCTTTTCTGAGTTGGAACTTTATAGAGGAATGGTCATTTTCGGTCAACCCAAGTGTTGTTGTTGTGGATCTTGCTTATCTTGCTCAAAGGATCATGAACTCATCCTTTTACTATTTTCAAGAATTATTTCAGTCTTACTCTGTGTCCTTTTCTCGTATGATTTTTACCTCTTGTATTTTCTCTTTTGTTTTCTTTTCTTTTTATAATGTACTTAGATGGGAGTTTAACTCTTTAGGTTTCTTATAGCTCTGAGAGAAGTAGAATTTTAGAGCTTTACCCCTTTTAAGGACATTATTTCTTTTCCTTATATGATTATAAAATTGTAACTTTCTAAAGAAAAAAAATTGCTAAACTCTAAACCCTAATCCCTAAACCCTAAACACTAACCCTACTAAACCCTAAAACCCTAAAAAAACCTAAACTAAAACCTAAAACCCAAAACCCTAAAGCCTAAACACTAAACCCCAAAAGCAAACACTAAACCTAAACCACAAAAAAATAAAACAAAACCCCAAACCTAAACCTAAAAGTAACTAAATAAATTTAAAAAAAAAACTTAAACCTAAAACCTAAAACCTAAACCTAAACTTAAACTAATAATGAGCAAACTTGATGGTAGGAACATCATCAAACTTAGTCTAGATCTGGCGGTGGAAGGTGGAAAGATGGTGGTGGGGATTTGGAGAATGGATATGGTGGTGGTGGTCAAAGCACTAGTGGTTATGGGCAAAAACGGCGAGGTTACTTTGGTGGGTGGAGGAGAAATAGATATGATGGTGGATCCCACTACCAGTTGGGTGATTTGAGCTGAGGAACAATTGATCCGATCTGCTGCTTATGGAACTATGTCTTTATAATAAAGGCAGTTCTAGTTATCAAAGGTTTTTTATTTGATCTATTTGTGCTCAATTTTGATCTATGTTGCCTCTTGTGTCTTAGTAAACTTGGTGTGCTACTTGGTTGATGAAATAAAGAGAAATGTTGAATTAAATTTGTTCTCTTTTAAAGAATGAAAAGAATCTAAAAAAACACTAAACTTAAAACCAAACCCTAAACCTAAACCTAACCTAAACCACAACTGAGCCCAAACCAAAACCACCCAAAAAAAAAACCAAAACCCCAAACCTACCAAACCACAAAATAAACCTGAGCCCCAAACCACAAACTGGCTAAAATGAAATAAACCCTGTATCCTAACTAAACTAACCCTAAAAATAAAACTAAAGCTAAAAAGCTAAACCTAAACTAAATGAACCTAAAAATAATAAATAAAAATAAACTAAATAAAATAAAAACTAAAACTAAACCTAAATCATAAAACCTAAAGAAAATAAAAAAAATAAAAACTAAATAGATTAAATAAATAAAATAAACTAAACTTTAAAATAATACTAAATATAAAAATAAACCTAAAATAAAATAAAATAAATAAAACTTCAAATAAAAAGTAAAATAAAAATAATAAACAAAACCCTAAACTAAAAAAACTAAAAAATAAAATAAAATACTAAATAAAATAAACTAAACTAAAATAAATAAACTAAACCTAAACCTAAACTAATAAAATAAAATAAAAATAAAAATAATAAAACTAAAAATAAAACCTAAAATAAAGCTAAAATAAAAACTAAACTAAACTTAAAAATAAAATAAAAAACCTAAACTAAAAGAAAAAAAAAACCTAAAAAATAAAAAAAAAATAATTAAATAAAAATAACATAAACCAAAACCTAAACCTAAAATAAATAAAATAAACTAAACTAAAATAAATAAAATAAATAAACTAAAATATAAATGTAAAATAAACCTAAATATAAATAAAATAAAATAAAATAAAAATAAAGAAAATAAACTAATACTAAATACTACAGGCTTGATTTTAAAGATGAAGATATTAAACCATAGGCCTTAAACTGAGCCACAAGACTTAAGGCCACAGCATAATAAAATCTGAGCTGACCCTAAACTAGCACAGGCCCTGAGCCTGGAGGCCACTAGAGCCACTAATGGGGCTGACCCTAACCTACCATGGGCCCAAGACCTTGCATTTAGCCACTGGGCTTTGACTGAGCCACCAGGCTGCTAGAGGCCACTCAGGCCCTGATCTGGGCTGAGCATCAGGCCCACAGCCTGAAATGGGCCCATCTAAACTAGGCAAACCCTGGGCCATGAGAGGCCCTAGGCCAGTGACACTGGGCCCTGACCTAAAGACAAACCTGTTGGCCCCTGGCCCCAGTACTGAGCCTGGCCACAGGCCTAGGCTAGGCCCTGAGCCCTGAGCCCTAGGCAAAGGCTGACTGGGCCTAGGCCAGGTGAGCTAAACCCTGGAGCAAAAATAAAATAGGCCCAAACTTAAAGATAAGATAAAAAGAGCTAAATAAATAATCTAGATAAAATAAAATACTAAATAAACCTAAACTAAAAGAATTGCTTAAAATGAGTGAGACTACTAAAATCCTAAAGATAAAAATAAGATAAAATAATGATAAATAAAAGACTAGGCTAAAGATAAATAACCTACCTACTTACTAGATAAGATAAAATAAACAAAGAATAAAACCCAAAACTAGAAAATAAACTAATTAAGAACAAAACCTAAAAAAAAAATAAACTAAATAAAATAAAACCTAAGGAAAATGATTAAAAATACTAATAAAAAATACTTAACTTTAAAAATAAATAGATAAACCTAAATCTAAAATAAATACTACTATCAAAAAATACTAAATAAAATAAAAATAAATAAAATGGTTAAAAAAAAATAAAACAAAATAAACTATGTGGGTTTGCTTGGTTTTAAAAAAACTAGATCCTAAACCTCTAAACTAAAAAAAATACTGAGCCCACCCAAAAACTACCCAAACTAGATCTGAGCCCTACTTACACTCCAACCTGATCCTACCTAACCACTGAGACTCCTAAAAGGCCTAACCTCCCTGAGCCAAGCCACACCCACCTAAAATCCGATCCTAAACTAAGCCAAAGCCACCACCATAAACTGAATAAACTAACTGAGCCAAAATATAAAAATAACAAAAATATAAATAAATAAAATATAAATAAAATAACTAAACCTAGAGCTACTAAAAAAAAAAAATAAAAATAATATATAAATAAAATAAACTAAACTAAATAAAATAAAATAAAAAAAAAAAACCTAAATGAAAATAAAATAAAGAATAAATGAAAAAGATAAATAAAATAAAATTAAATAAGACCTAACCTAAAATAACCTAAATAAATAAAATAAAAAAACCTAAACTACTAAAAACTAAATTAAATAAATAATAACTGACCTAAAATAAAAATAAAACTAAAAAAACTAAAATAAAAGAAAACAAAAAAATTAAAATAAAACTAAACCATAACTAATAAAATAAAAATAAACTAAAAAAACCTAAACTTAAAACAAAAGAAAATAAAAAAAATACACTAAAACCTAAAACCTAAACTAAAAAAAATAAAATAAAACTTAAACTAAAAATAAAAAAAATAAACCAAAACCTAAAAAATAAAATAAAAAAATAAAATAAAAAAATCTACCTCTAAAAAATAATCTAAATAAAAATAAACTAAAAGATAAAACTAAAATAAAATAAACTAAAATAGAAAATAAAATAAATAAATATATAAAATAAATAAAAATAAAATAAAAATAGTAAATAACTAACTAACCTAAACTGCTGGTTCACTAATTTAAAAAAAACCCTAGGCTAAATAAAATACTGAGCCACAAAAACCCTAGGCTTTAAACCTAGGCCCTAAACTGATCTAAATCATAAAGCCATGAAGCCACACAAGGCCAGACTTTAGGCCCTCAAACCACAAACTAAAGCCTAAATCTAAACCATGAACCTAAATCTAGTTTTGTGATAAAAATTAAAAAAAATAAAATAAAATAAAAATAAAAAAATAAGAATCCAAAACCCAAAACTTGCCAAACCCCAGATAAACCTATACTAAATGACTAGGACCTGAGTGAATCTAAAACCTGACTAAACCAGAAACCCAAACCACTACTACCACAAATAAACAAAATAAAAATAAAAGATAATAAAATAAAATATAAATAAATTAAAATTAAAAAAAAAATAAAACTTGGACTATAAAATAAACCTAAAAAATAAATAAAATAATAAAATAAAAAACTAAAATAAATAAAATAAAAAACCTAAAATAAAATATATAAACTAAAATAAAAAAATAAATAAATAAACTACATAAAATAATTAAATTAAAAAAATAAAAAAAATAAAAAACTAAAATAAAAATAAACCTAAAATAAAACCTAAAAATAACTTAATTAAAAAAAAGATAAAACCTACTAAAAAAAATAAACTAAAAAAACTAAACTAGCTAAATAACTAATAAAATAACACTAAAACTATAAAAATAAAACTAAGCCATACTAAATAAGTGAACTTAAAATACCTAAACCTACTAAAATATAATAAATAAAACTTAAAACACAAAAATAAAAATAAATAAAATTTAAACCTAAAAAAAACTTAAATAAAAAAAGATAAATAAAAATGACTAAACTAAAATACATAAATAATCTACATAAAAATAATAAATAAATCTAAAAATAAATAAATACTAAATAAAAATAAATAAAATAAATATAATAATTAAAAAATAAGATTAAATATAAATGATTTCTTCACTATTTATAAACCTAAAATACCCTAAAAACAAAAACACCTTACCCAACATGACACTAATACTACTAAACTAAAACCCCAGGCTACCACTAACTACCCTGGGCCACCACTTAACCCTCTCTGAGGCCCACCACAATGAGCCAACCACAAACACTGGGCCAACACACCACTGAGCTTTTTGCTTTTATAAAAGAAAATAAACCCTCCCTAAACTCCTGGGCCCTAACCACAAACCTAAGCCCTAACTCCTACTAAAATCACTAATAATAATGGGATAAACCCTAAAGATTAAACCCTGAGATGATAAACTGATAAATATAAAATACTGGGCTTAAACTACCAACTTGGATGAAAGGCCCTGAGATAAGATAATGATAAAAAAAATCCTAAACTGAGAAATACTAGGCCTTAATAATATATAAATAAAATAAACCACTGACCACTTAAACCCTGATAAAATCACTACTATAACTAAACCCTAAAATAGCTGAATAATGACCATAAATCTATAAAATAAATAATAATACCAACTAAACTAACTAACTCTAAAAAAGATAATAAAATAAATAAAAAAACTAATAAAAAAATAAATAAAATCTAAAAATAAAAATAAAATGGTAACTAAATAAAACCTAAACTTAAAGATAAACCTAAAAAACAATAAAAAAATAAATAAAACTAAGCTAAAATAACCTAATAAAATAAAATAATAAACAAAATAAAAACAAACTAAACCTAAACTTAAAATAAATAAAAACTAAACCTAAACTAAACTTAAAATAAAATAAAATAAAATAAAATAAAATAAACTTATGTTTAAATTAGAAAATAAAAACTAAAAAAAACCTAAAATGAGAACCTAAAACCTAAAGAGAAAAAAATAATAATAAAATAAAACCTAAACCTAAAACTAAAAAAAATATAAAAAAAAAAAATAAATTAAAAATAATACTCAACTAAAAATAAACTTAAACTTAAAAATAAAATAAAATAAAAACCTAAACTAAACTAAATAAAATAAAAATAAACCTAAATAAAAATAAAAATAAAATAAACTCAAATAGTTAAAAAAATAAACAATATAAACTAAACATCTGGGTTTGCTTTAAAACTCACGTTAAATCTAAACACTAGGCCAAACCCAAACACTAAACCAAACCCCAGACTACTGGGCCCTAAACCCTAAACCTGAGCCCTAAACCCTGACTAAACCACACTAATAGCCCTAATCATGACTTTCTTAAACAATCAGACCCTGATCAAGGCCACTAATCCACCTAAACTACCCAGGCTCACCCAACCAAACCCTAAACCCTGAGCTTAAGCCCTGAGCCCAGGCCAACCCAGGCCTGACCTGAGCCCAGACTCCCTGAGCCATGAGCCCTGGGCCTTACTGTGCACTAAACCTGAGCTAGACCTAACCACTGACCCTAAACCTAAATCTAAATAAAATAAATAAAATAAAACCTAAACTAAAACCTAAATAAACTAAAATAAAATAAAATAGAAATAAAAATACTAAAATAAAATAAATAAAACTAAACTAAAAAAAAAAATTAACTTAAAATAAAACCTAAATAAAGAAAAACTAAACTTAAAATAAATATAAAATGAACTGATAAAATAAAATACAAATTAAATAAAAACTAAACCTAAAAAATAAACCTAAAATAAATGAAATAAAAAAAAAAAATAAAACTAAATAAATTAAAACTAAACTAAAATAAATAACATATAAATGACCTAAAATAAACCTAAATCTAAACTAAAAAAAACTAAACTAAAATTAAAATAAACTAAACCTAAACCATAAACTAAATAAAAAAAATAAAGTAAAAATAAACCTAAACCTAAAAAAAATTACCTAAAAATAAACCTGTAATTAAAATCTAAAATCTAAACCTAAAAAAATAAAATAAAATTTAAACCTAAACTAAAATAAAAATAAACTTGAAACCTAAAATAAAATAAAAAATAAAACTAAGCAAAATAAACATAAACCTAAACATTAACCTAAAAATAATCTAAAATAAAACCTAAACTAACATAAACCTAAAATAAATAAACTAAAATAAAGAAAATAAAAAAACTTAAATATAAATAAAGAATAAAATAAACTAAAATAAATAAAATAGTAAATTTAACTAAACCAAACCTACTAGTTTACTTTGAAAAAACCCTAAACCTATATCCCTAAACCCTAAAATCCTAAACTTTAAACCCTAAACCAAACCTAAACCCTAAAACCACTAAATCCTGATAACCATAAACCTAAAGCAAACCTTGGGCCCCAGCCTAAAATCTAAACACTAAATCTCCATAAACTAAATCTAGTTTTTTTATAAAAATTTAAAATTAAAATAATAAAAATAAAAACCATGATTCACCACTACTTACAACCCTAAATCCTAAACCCTATAACCCTAAACCCTCACTCTCTGCCTACCACGATCTTAAAACCTACAACCCTAAACACCCCAAAACCCACCCCAGGCCCACCCACCCTACCCTAAAATCCTAAACTTAAACTGATTAAAAGAACCTAAAATAAAATAAATAAAACACCTTAACCTAAATAAATTTAAAATTAAGATAAAACTTGACCTATAACATAAACCTAAAATAAAATAAAATAAAATAAAAAACTAAATAAAATGAATAAACGTAACTAAACTAAAAAATATAAACTAAAGATAAAACCTAAATAAAATAAAACTAAACATAAAATAAAATTAAAATTAACCTAAAATAAAATAAAATAAAAAAACTAAATAGAAAATAAACCTAAAATAAACCTAAAAATAAAACTTAAAAATAAAATAAAACCTAAATAATCTAAAATAAAACTAAACCTAAAATAAACACAACAAATAAACCTAAACCTAAACTCGGGAAACTAAACTAAAATAAATAACACCTAAACCTAAACATAAAATAAACTAAACCTAAGCCATAAACTAAATAAAATATGATAAACCTAAAATAAACCTAAACTTAAACTAAAAAGAAAACCTAAATTTAAACCTAAATAAAACCTAAAACCTAAAGATAAAGAAATAAAATAAAACCTAAACCTAAACCTAAAAAAAATCCTAAACCTAAAAAAAAACAAAATTAAACTAAGCTAAAATATTAACATAAACCTAAACTAACCATAAAAAAATAACGATAAAATCCTAAACTAAAATAAATAAATCTAAAATAAATAAGCTAACTAAATAAAAAATAAATAAATCTAAATAAATAAATAAACTAAAATAAATAAACTAAAATTAGATAAACTAAGAAAACCTCACTACTTGGGTTTTAAATAAACTTTAAACCTAAATAAAAAACCCTAAGCTTTAAAACCCACTACATAAACCTAAACTCCCTACCCTAAATCCTAAATGCTAAATACCCTAAACTCTAAACCCTAAACTAACCAAACCCAGGCCCTGGGCCACAGGCCAGTACTCCCTCCCTAAAGCATAAATACTACCCTAAACCCTAAATCCTAAACCAGACCATAAACACCTACGGTTTGTGTAAAGATGAGATAAAGATAAAAAAATAAGCCCCAGAATAAACCTGACCCAAACCAACCTACCCTACTGAGCCCAAACCCTACCCTAAACATTAAATCCTAAACCTACCTGACCCTAAAACCATAGCCATACCCTAAACCCTCCACTCAACCCTAAAACCTAACATCCTAAATATAAACTAAATAAACCTAAAAATATAATAATAAATAAAACCTAAAGCTAAATGGGATAAAACAAAATATAAACCTAAACAAAACCTAAACCTAAACCTAAACATAAAATAAAATAAAAATAAAACTAAACTAAAATAAGATAAATGAAAATAAAAAATAAAAAATAAAATAAACTTAGAAATAGAAAACCTAAAGAAAATAAAAAACCTAAAATAAAATAAGATAAAACAAAATAAAACCCTAAAAATAAAACCTAAAAAAAATAAAAAATAAAACCTAAACCCTACACTAAAAAAAACCTAAATCTAAAATAAACAAAATAAAATAAACCTAAACCTAAACTAAAATAATTAAATTTAAAAAAATTCCAAAAATAAATTAAAACTAAACCCTAAACTAAATAAAATAAAATAAACTAAAAATAAACCTAAACTAAAAGATAAAACCTAAGAATAAACCTAAAATAAACTAAAACTAAACCCCAAACTAATAAAATAAAATAAACTAAAATAAACCTAAACTAAAAAATAAAACCTAAAAAATAAACCTAAAAAAACAAGATAAACCTACAAAAAATATCTTGAACATAAATAACAAAATAAAAATAAAACTAAGTTAAAAAAAATAAAGATAAACCTAAACCTAAAACTAAAAAATAAACTAAAATAAATAACCTAAACTAGAATAAATAAACCAAAAATAAGTAAACTAAACTAAATAAATATAAAAAAACCTAAATAAATTAAAATAAATAAACTAAAATAGATAAAGAAGTAAACTAAATAAACTAAAAAACCTAAACCTACCACTTTACCTAATTTTAAAAAAATAAATAAAATAATCCCTAAACCCTAAACCTTAAATGATAAACCCTAATAACCTTAACCAAAAAAAATTAAAAATAAAACTAAAAAAATAAACTTAAACTTAAAAATAAACTAAAATAAAAACCTAAACTAAAATAAATAAACTAAACTAAATAAAATAAAAATTAACCTAAATAAAAATAAAAATAAAATAAACTCAAAATGGTTAAAACAAAAAACAAAATAAACCTAAACATACAAGTTTACTTAATTTTTTTTTACAAAACTCTAAATGCTAAATCCTAAACCTGAACCCTAAACCCTAAACCCTAAATCAGAAACCCTAAACCTACAACCCACAACTAAACCCTAAACCCTAAACTTAAACCCTAAACCCCAAACCCTAAACCCTAAACCCTAATCAACAAACCTAAAACCAAACTCAAACTAGGCCTTCCATAAAAAATCTCCACATACTTATGCCCTGGGCCCCTAAACCCTAAACCCTCTACATAGGCCCTAAACTCTAAATCTTCCCTACTTAAACCCTAAACCCTAAAACTGAACTCCCTAAACCCTAAACCTAAATAAATAAATAAATATAAATAAAATAAAATAAAACTTTAACTAAACCTACCTAAACCTAAACTAAAATAAAATAAAATAGAAAATAAAAATTATACTAAAATAAAATAAATAAAACCTAAACAAAATTAAAAAAATAAAATTAACCTAAAATAAAAAACCTAAATAAAAGAAACTAAACCTAAAATAAATATAAATGAACCTAAGATAAAATAAAATAAATTAAATGAAACCTAACAAATAAACTAAAATAAAAATAAAAAACCTAAACCTAAACCTAAACTAGAAAAAACTAAACTAAAATAAATAACACTTAAACGTACTTAAAATAAACCTAAATCTAAACTAAAAAAACTAAACTAAAATAAAACACCTAAACCAAAAAATAATAAACTAAACCTAAACCATAAACTAAATAAAATAAAATAAACTAAAATAAACCTTTAAACAAAAAAATACTTAAAATAAACCTATAAAAAATCTAAAACCTAAACCTAAAAGTAAAATAAAACTTAAACCTAAACCTAAAATAAAAAATAAAACCTAAACCTAAAAATAAAATAAATAAAACTAAGCTTAAAATAAACATAAACCTAAACCTTAACCTAAAATAATCTAAAATAAAGAACCTAAACTAAATTAAATAAACCTAAAATAAATAAACTAAACTAAATAAAATTAAAATTAATCTAAATAAAAAATAAAAATAAAATAAACTAAAATAAATAAAAAATAAAGTAAATAAACTAACTAAACGTGAACTTACTTGGTTTGCTTAATTTAAAACAAAACTCTAAACCTAAAATAAACCCTAAACCCTACAAAATCCTAAACTTTAAACCCTAAACCCTAAAAAAACCACAAAACCCTAAATCCTAAATCCTAAAATCATAAACCTTAAACTCTAAAGCCTAAACCTTACCCTCAAAAACCTAAAGCCTAAACATAAACCTAAACTATAAACCCTAAATCTAAAGTTTGCTTAATATAAAAAATTAAAAAATTAAAATAAAATAAAATAAAACCCTAACTGTAAATCCTAAACCCTGAAACTAACCTTGAACTCTAAACCCTAATCCCTATAACCCTAAACCCTCAACCCAAAACCCTACACCCAATCATAAAACCTACAATTCAAACCCTAAACCCAAAACCCCACCCTAAACCCTAAAAAAACCTAAACCCTAAAATCCTAAAACCTAAACCTAAATTAAATAAAACCTAAAATAAAATAAATAAGAAAACCTAAACCTAAAAAAAAAATTAAAAAACTAAAAACTTAAACTATAACATAAACCTAAAAAATAAAATTAAAAAAATAAAAACTAAAATAAAATAAAATAAATAAAACTAAACTAAACTAAAAAATATTATAAACCTAAAAAATAAATAACTTAAATAAAATAAAACTAAACATAAAATAAAATAAAATAAAATAAAATAAAATAAAATATAAACTAAATAGAAAATTAAACCTAAAAAATAAACCTAAAAATAAAACTTAAAATTAAATAAAAAATAAAACCTAAACCTTAAACTAATAAAAAGCTAAACCTAAAATAAACACAACAAACTAAACCTAAACCTAAACTTAAAAAAACTAAACTAAAATAAATAACACCTAAACCTAAACTTAAAATAAACTAAACCTAAGCCATAAACTAAATAAAATAAGATTAAACTTAAAATAAACCTAACCCTAAACTAAAAAATAAAACCTAAAATTAAACCTAAACCTAAAAAAATAAAATAAAAATCTAAACCTACACCTAAAAAAAATAAAATCAAACTAATAAAATGAACATAAACCTAAACCTTAACATAAAAAATAACCTAAAATTAAAAACCTAAACTAAAATAAATAAATCAAAAATAAATAAACTAAACTAAATAAAAATAGAAAATAAACCTAAATAAAAACAAAAATAAAATAAACTAAAATAAATAAATAAATAAATAATCATTAAGTAAATAAACCTACCGGGTTTATTAAATTTAAAATAACCCTTAAACCTAAAATAAACTTAAAACCACTTAAACCTCAATCATAAAACCTAAACCCTAAACTCTAAACCCTAAACCCAAAATCCTAAACCCTAAAACCTCTAAAACTCCATAAACCCTAAACTATAAACCTAAGCTAAACTTAAACTTAAACCCTAAATCTAAAGCTTAAACACTAAACTCACCCTAAAACTCCACTAAAACCCTACAAAATAGTTTACAAAATATAAAAGATGAAAATAAATAATCCCAAAAACCCTAAACCCTAAAACTAACACTAAACCATAAACCACAAACCCTAAACCCTAAAAGACCTAAAACCCTGAATCCTAACCTACAACCTTAAACCCTAAACCGTGAACCCCCTAAACACTAAACCCCAAACTCTAAACCCCAAACCTAAAATAAACATAAATTAAATAAAACCTAAAAACTAAAAAATAAAACCTAAACCTAAATAAAATGAAAAATAAAAAATAATAAAACCTAAACTAAAACCTAAATCTAAACCTAAACATAAAATAAAATAAAATAAAAACTAAACTAAAATAAGATAAATATAAAATAAAACAAAACTAAAAAATAAAATAAACTTAGAAATAAAATCCTAAAGAAAATAAAAAAATAAAATAAACCTAAAATAAAATATAAAAAACTAAATAAAACCCGAACCTAAAAAATAAATAAAAAAAATAAAAAAAATAAAACCTAAACCCTACACTAAAAAAACTTAAACCTAGAATAAACAAAATAAAATAAATCTAAAATTAAACTAAAATAAATAAAATTTAAAACAATACCTAAAATAAACTAAAACTAAACCCTAAACTAAATAAAATAAAATAAACTAAAATAAACCTAAACTAAAAATAAAACATAAAAATATACCTAAAATAAACTAAAACTAAACCCTAAACTAAATAAAATAAAATAAACTAAAATAAAATAAACTAAAAAAATAAAACCTAAAATAAACCTAAAATAAAACCTAGACCTAAAAAATAAAATAAAAATCTAAACATAAGCCTAAAAAAATATCCTTAACATAAATAATTAAATAAAAAATAAAACTAAGCTAAAAACATAAACCTAAACCTAACACTAAAAAAATAAACTAAAATAAATAACGAAAATAAATAAAAAATAAATAAACTAAACTAAATAAATATAAAAATAAACCTAAATAAAATAAAGATAAATAAACTAAAATAAATAAAAAAATAAACTAAAAAAAGCCTAAACCTACCACTTTACTTAATTTTAAAATACACCCTAAACATAAAATAAATCCTAAACCATAAACCCTAAAAAACCCTAAACCCTAAAATCCTAAACCAAAAAAATAAATTAAAAATAAAACTCAACTAAAAAATAAACTTAAACTTAAAAAATAAACTAAAATAAAAAACCTAAACTAAAATAAATAAACTAAACTAAATAAAAGTATAAAAATTAACCTAAATAAAATAAAAATTAAAATAAACACAAATGGTTAATAAAATATACAAATAAACCTAAACCTACCTGGGTTTGCTTAATTTTTTTTAAAAAAACTCTTAAATCCTAAACACTAAATAACAACTAAACCCTAACACACCCTAAACCCTAAACTGACCCTAAACCTAGAATATACCTAAAATAACCCTAAACTGGGACCCTAAACCTAAATCCTACCACAAAACAACCTAAACCTCTAAACCCCAGGCCCATTCCACCACTATCTCTAAATCCTAAATCCTAACCCTGGTAAACTAAACCCTGGGCCACTCCCTAAACCCTAAACCCAAACCTAAACCCTAAACCTAAACCTGAAAACCCTCCCAAACCACTAAACCTAACCTCCATAAATCCTCTCACACCTTCCTCTCAACAAAACCACTAAACCCTAAACCTAAACTTAAATAAATAAATAAAATAAAAACCTAAACTAAAACATTAAATTAAACCTAAACTAAAAATAAAATAAAATAGAAAATAAAAATTATACTAAAATAAAATAAATAAAAACCTAAACTAAACTAAAAAAATAAAATTAACTTAAAAATAAAAAACCTAAATAAAGAATAACTAAACCTAAAATAAATATAAAATGAACCTAAGATAAAATAAAATAAAAATTAAATAAAAACCTAAACCTAGAAAAAAACCTAAAAATAAATAGAAATTAAAACCTAAAGCTAAACTAGGAAAAACTAAACTAAAATAAATAACACCTAAACGTGAAATATAAATTAAACCTAAATCTAAACTAAAAAAAATAAACTAAATAAAAACACGTAAACCTAAAATTAAAATAAACTAAACCTAAACCAAAACTAAATAAAATAAAATAAACTAAAAATAGACCTAAACCTAAACAAAAATAATAATACCTAAAAATAAACCTACAATAAAAACTTAAAAACTTAAACTTAAAAAAATAAAATAAATTTAAACCTAAACCTAAAAATAAAAAATAAAACCTTAACCTAAAATGTAAAATAAAAATAAAACTAAGCTTAAAAATAAACATAAACCTAAACCTTAACTTAAAAAAAATCTAAAATAAAAAACTAAAATAAAATAAACTAAACTAAATAAAATTAAAATAAACCAAAATAAAATAAAAAATAAAATAAACTAAAATAAATAAATAATAGTAAATAAACTAAGTAAACCTAAATCTACTAGTTTACTTAATTTAAAAAAAACCCTAAACCTAAAAATACTAAGCCCTAAGAAATCCTAAACTTTAAACCCTAAACCCTAAACCCTAAACCCTAAAAACTAAATCCTAAAAAACCATAAACCTTAAACCCGAAAGCCTAAACCTTAGACCCTCAAATCCCTAAAACCTAAAGCCTAAACACTAAACACTAAACCATAAACCCTAAATCTACTAGTTTACTTAATATAAAAAATTTAAAATAATAAAAATAAAAACAAAAATAAAAAACCCTAACTGTAAATCCTAAACCCTAAAACTAACCCTGAACCCTAAACCCTAAACCCTATAACCCTAAACCCTCAACCCTACACCCTACACCCTGAATCCTAAAACCTACAACCCTAAACCTTAAACCCAAAACACCGAACCCAAAATCATAAACCCTAAACCCTAAATCATAAACCTTAAACCCTAAACACTAAAACCTAAAGCCTAAACACTAAACCCTAAACCTTAAACCCTAAACTGTAAATCTTAAATCTTAAACCTACTAGTTTACTTAATATAAAAAATGAAAATAAAAATAAAAATAAGCCCAAACCCTAAACCCTAAACCCTATACCCTAAAACACTAAACCCTAAACCTGGAATCCTAAAACCTACAACCTTAAACATTAAACAGTAAACCCTAAACCCTAAACCCTAAACTCTAAATCCTAAAAAAACCTAAACACTAAATAAAACATATAAAAAATAAAAAAATAAAAAAACTTAAACCTAAATAAAAAAATTAAAAAAAATAAAAACCTAAATTAAAACCTAAACCTAAACCTAAACCTAAACATAAAATAAAATAAAAAATAAAAACTAAACTAAAATAAGATAAATAGAAAATAAAACAAACTAAAAAATAAAATAAACTTAGAAATAAAAAACCTAAAGAAAATAAAAATAAAGTAAACCTAAAATAAAATAAGATAAAAATGAAATAAAATCTTGAACCTAAAAAAATAAACAATAAAACCTAAACCCTATACTAAAAAAAACCTAAACCTAAAATAAATAAAATAAAATAAACTTAAACCTAAACTAAAATAAATAAAATTTAAAACAATACCTAAAATAAACTAAAACTAAACCCTAAACTAAATAAAATCAAATAAACTAAAAATATACCTAAACTAAAAAATAAAACCTAAAAATAAACCTAAAATAAACAAAAACTAAACCTTAAACTAAATAAAATAAAATAAACTAAAAATAAACCTAAAATAAAAAAAATAAAATGTAAAAATAAACCTAAAATAAAAACCTAAACCTAAAAAAATAAAATAAAAACCTAAACATATACCTAAAAAAATAATCCTCAACATAAATAATAAAATAAAAATAAAACTAAGCTAAAAAAAAGAAACATAAACCTAAACCTAAACCTAAAAATAAACTAAAATAAATAACCTTAACAAAAATAAATAAACCAAAAATAAATAAACTAAACAAAATAAATATAAAAAATAAAAGTAAATAAAAATAAAAATAAATAAACTAAAATAAATCAAAAAATAAACTAAATAAAGAAAAAAAACCTAAACCATACTTTTTTTAAAATACCCCCTAAACATAAAATAAACCTAAACCCTAAACCCTAAAACCCTAAACTTAAACCACTAAAACTTAAAACCTAAACCCTAAACACTAAAACCTACACTAAATCATAATCCATAAACCCTAAACCCTAGCTAAACTAAATAAAACTAAACCCTGGGCCCTGCAGGCTGAGCCCTAAATCCTAAACACTAAATCTTTGGGCTAAATAACTTGCAGACCCTCTATTGACACTGAGCCTAAACAGAATACTGAGCCGCCTGTGGCTCTACACTACCACTAAACCTGGGCTTGGGCCAACCATAAACTCAAATAGCCCACTTAAAGCTGGGCACTGGGCTTTAAACTAAACCCCCCTGCAAACCCTACCCCAGGCCACTAAATTTGGGCCACTCCCTCAAACCCAGGCTTAAAGCTAAACCTCTCCCAAACTCCAGCCATCTAAATCCTGGGCCCTAAACCCTAAAACTGACCTCCATGGGCTCTGGGCCCTAACTTAAACCCTAAACATTAAACCCACCCTCCCCTAAACCCAGGCCACAGGCCATGGGCCTCTCTTGACACTAAACCCTAAACCCTAAAGCATAAACTCCATAAACTGGACTAAACCCAAAACCCTAAATCCTGGACCCCTGGGCCCTAAACCCCCAAATCCTAAACAAAACCCTAAACCCTAAATAAATATATAAAATAAAATAAACTAAAAAAAAAAAAATAAAATAAAATAAAAACTAAATAAAAACATAAACCTAAAAAATAAACCTAAAATAAAACCTACAAATAATTAAAAAAAACCTAAACCTAAAATAAAAATAAAATAAACTAAATAAAATAAACCTAAAACTAAACTAAAATAAATAAAACTTAAACCTAAACCTAAAATAAACTAAACCTAAACTAAATAAAATAAAATAAACTAAAAATAAACCTAAGCCTAAACTAAAAAATAATACTTTAAAATAAACCTAAAATAATAACCTAAAACCTAAACATAAAAAATAAAATAAAAACATAAACCTAAAAATAAAAGTAAAACCTAAACCCAAAAAATAAAATAATATTAAAACTCAGATAAAAATAAACCAAAATAAAAATAAAGAATATAATAAACTCAAATAAATATAGAGTAAACTAAATAAACCTAAACCTATCGGTTTACTCAATTTTTTTTTTATAAAATCAAAACCTTAAATCCTAAATCCTGAACCTAAATCCTAAACTCTAAAGCCTAAATCCTAAAACTTGAAACCCTAACCCCTAAATCATAAAACTAACCCTAAACCCTAAACCCTAATCCATAAACCTACAACCCTAAACCCTAAACCCTAAACCCTAAAAGCCTAAACCCTAAACCCTGAAACCTAAACCCTGAAACCCAAAACCCTAAACCCTAAACCCTAAACTCTAAAACCTACTACCTCAAACCTAAATTCTAAACCCTAAACCCTAAAACCTATTACCCTAAACTATAAACCCTAAACCCTAAACTAACCCTAAACCTTAAACTTACCCTAAACCCTAAGAATGGGCCAAACCTTGATGGCGTGAACATAAACGTCAACTAGGCTCAGGGTATATTTGGTGGTGGAGGCGAAGGTGGAGACGGTGGAGGAGAAGGTGGAGGTGGTAGTTATCACAGTAGTGGTGGGGGATCTAGAGGTGCTGGTGGATATGGAGGTGATGGTCACTATAGTGGTGGTTTTGGAGGTGGGAGGAGTGATGGAGGCTACAACCATGGTGGTGGCAAATGAAGAGATAAGGGATATGATGGTGAATCCCACTACTTGAGAGGCGAGTGTGGTTTTGATGGAAACTGGGGAAACTAAAGAACTGTTGATCTGATCTACTGCTTATGGAACTTTGTCTTTATAGTAGAGACGGTTATACTTATCAAGGATTTTTTATTTACTCTATGGGTTCTCATTTTTTATCTTTATCGACCCTTGTGACTTAATAAACTTGGGGTGCTACTTGGTTGATGAAATTGAAAAGAAGAAATGTTGAATATGAATTTGTTCTCTAAAAAAAACCTTAAACCCTAAACCCTAAACTCTAAACCCTAAACTAAAACTTAAACCCTAAACCAAAAACCAAAAACCTAAACCCTAAAAACCCTAAACCCTAAACCATAAACCATAAAACCCTAAACCCTAAACCCTAAACCTTAAAATCCTAAACCCTAAACCATAAACCCTAAAACCTACAACCCTAAACCCTAAACCCTAAACCCCAAACCCTAAACCTTGAACCCTAAACCCTAAAATAACCCTAAACCCTAAACTAACCCTAAACTAACCATAAACCCTAACCCTAAACCCTAAACCTTAAATAAAGATGTCATTAGGAGTAGATCTAAAGAACGACCTAATCCTAACATAATTATGATGGCTTCATTAGACTTCTCGGTCCAATATGTGTGGTACTATTTATGAAGGTGGCCTTGGGTAAAGATTTTTGATGGACTCCAACAATGTTTTCTCTTATAAACTTTGGTGGAATTTTTATAAAAATGAAAGTCTATGGGAAAAATTCATGAAATTTAAATATTGCAAAGGTAAGCATCCTTTGATTTGCAATTATAAACATTGTGATTCTATTGCTTGGAAATGGATCTGTGATATTAAATGGAAAGTGGAACCTCTCATTTATTTTGGGGTATTTATAATGGGTCTTCCTTCTTTTGGTAAGATAACAAGATGGGGGACTTTTTCAATGATTCTTTGTTTAATACACATTCTACTTCTTATTTGAAAGTTAGTCATTTTATTTATAATGGGGAATGGAATTTCTATTTAAATGAGTTAATTTCTATTTTCATTAGTAATAACATCATTAATATTTCTATTGATGGTAATTTTTGCGATCAAATTCGTTTTAAAATTTCTAGTAATGGAGAATTTTCTTTTAAAGATACTTGACATTATGTTAAAGTTAAAAACTCCACTTCTCCTAATTTTGACTAGAACTGGAGAAACTGTTGAACGGTCGATCCGATCTGCTACTTATGGAACTATGTCTTAACAATAGAGACGGTTCTAGTTATCTAGGATTTTTGATTTTCTCTATGCATGCTCATTTTTGATCTATGTCATCGTTTGGGTCTTAGAAAACATGATGTGTTACTTGGTTGATGAAATCGAAAAGAAGAAATGTAGAATTTGAACTTGTTCTCTATTAAAAAAAATCAACAATCCTAAACCCCAAACCCTAAACCCTAAACACTAAAGCCAAAATACTAAACCCCTAGACCCTAAACCCTAAACTGTAAACCCTATCCCTAAATCATAAACCATAAAACCCTAAACCCTAAGTCATAAAAACCTAAAAACCTAAACCTAAACTAAATATAACCTAAAAATAAAATAAATAAATAAAAACATTAAACCAAAATAAAATAAATAAAATAAAATAAAATATAAGCATAAATTGAAACCTAAACCTAAAATAAATCTAAAAAATCTAAAATAAAAACTAAACTAAATAAAATAGAATAAACTAAAATAAAACTAAACCAAAAATAAAAATAAAATAAATAACCTAAATAAAATAAAAACTAAACCTAAAATAAAAATAAAATAAACCTAAAAAAATAAAATAAAAAACTAAACCTAAATAAAATAAAAAACCTAAATAAAAAGCTAAATAAAAATCTAAAATAAAATTCTAAAATAAAAAACCTAAATAAACTACAAACTAAACCTTAAAATAAAAATAAAATAAACCTAAAATAAAATAAAATAAAAACTAAATAATAATATAAACCTAAACAATAATTCTAGAAATAAAACCTAAAAATAAAACTTAAACCCTAAATAAATAAATAAACTTAAACCTAAAATAAAAATAAAGAAAATGCAAACCTAAACTAAAATAAACTAAACTAAAATAGATAAAACCTAAACATAAACCTAAAATAAACTAAACCTATACCTAAACCAAAATAAAATAAAATAAAATAAAATAAAAATAATCCTAAACCTAAACTAAAAAATAAAACCTAAAAATAAATCAAAAATAAAGTAAAAGCCAAAACCTAAACCTAAAAATAAAAAATAAAATCTAAAACTAAAAAATAAACCTTAACCTAAACCTAAATCCAAACTAAATAAAATGAAAAAAATAAAAATAAACCAAAACTTATACTAAAAAATAAAACATAAAAATAAACCTAAAATAAAAACCTAAAACCCAAACCTAAAGAAATAAAATAAAAACCTAAACCTAAACCTAAAAATAAAAAATAATACCTAAACTTAAAAAATAAAATAAAAATAAAACTAAACTAAAAAATAAACCTAAACATAAACCTAAACCAAAAAAATAAACCAAGATAAAAAACCTAAACTAAAATAAATAGACTGAGCTAAAAAAAAAAAAAATAAACCTTAATAAAAATATAAAATAAAATAAACTAAAATAAATAAAAAAGTAAATTGAATAAACCTAAACCTATCAGTTTACTTAATTTAAAAAAATAAATAGTAAAAATAATTAAAATAATTAAAAAACCCTAAACCCAAAAACTAACCCTAAACCCTAAACCTATAATCTTTTACCCTAAACCCTAAAACCCTAAACCCTAAACCCTAAATCCTAAAATCCTAAACCTTAAACCTTATACCCTAAACCCTAAAACCTACAACTTATAACCCTAAACCCTAAACCCCAAAAAAATTAAAAAACCCTTCCCAATCCCAAACTCTGACGATTCTTGAATCCTTTTCATTCTCTTTATTATTTTTTATAAGATGGTTTTCCAAAATTTCTTCAAGTCTAGCTTCAGATCTTTGGACTTTTGCTTATCCATGTTCGGTTCTTAAGTGGCACCATTTCCCATGGCATCAGTTTCTTTTAATACTTGGGGAAAAACAAATGCTCCAACTACACCGGCTGCTTCCAACTCTTTGGGTATAACTAAACCTTTTGTCTCTAAATCCTTCAAAGATGCTTTATCTGGTAAGGATTCTTCAACTTCTTCTGATATTTTTTTAAACCTGGTTCATACGACCTTCGAAGGTGTTATGGCTATTATGTGCTCTAATTTGGATATTGAAAAACTAGTTGAGCTTTCTACAATCATTGCAAAACTCATGGACTTGATGTCTCAGAATGTTTTGTTACTCATCCACATCTTCAGAAGAAAGTGGTTAAAGATCCTAAGGTTGCTGGAAAAATTGGAGATTTAAAAAGTGATAAAATAAAAATTGCTTTAAATGAAAAGGATAATGGTGCTATGAATGATATTGTTGATGTTTCTAATGTTGTCCTAATGTTTCTAATGTTGTTCCCAATGTAAGTGGTAGTGATAAGCTTGTTAAAATGCTTCTAAAATTATTTTGGAAGTCGGGTTCAACTGCTATTTTTTGTTATTCCTAAAATTTGCAAGTGGATGATTTTCCACCTTTTGTTTTTGATTCTAAAATAGATTTATGTTGCTTAAAATCTTATAGAAAATGGTTCAATTATTTCCTCAAAAATCTTAAAAGAAAATATTATTTTATCTTCTTTGAATTTGGGCAAGAATGATGGTATGGTGCTTGTTGATAATGTGCAGCCAAGTGTTTGTTTGCTTAATAAATCTATTTTTTCCCCTTCTTTGACTATTATTCCGGATGGTACTTTGCTTAGTGATGATTCTCGTTTAATGTATAAAGAGGATTTGTCTTCTTGTCAAATGGGATTTTCTTCTAAATCTATTGTTAATAATGATGATAAATCTTTTTCTGATGATGAATCAATGGAGAATGAGATAGGTTTTCAAACTATTTTGTGAAAAGGAAAACAATAGTTTAAAAATTATCCTCTTAAAGTTTCTAGATCTACTGATCTTTTTGCTTAATAAAAATAATGTTTAACTTTGTTATTTGAATGTGAGGGGCATTAGTACTATTGTTAGAATAGAATTAGGAATCTTGTAAAATTTATAATGTTGGTTTCTTGGTTATTCTTGAACCTCTTAGTTTTTTCTTTGCTAAAACATTTATTTCAATAGCAATAATAAGATTTGGTTATTTTGGAATAATTCTCTTACTATTTATGTTATTAATGATTTTCATCAAGTTATTAATGTGGATATTTCATTTGGTGTTATCATGCTTTTGGCTCTTTTATTTATACTCCTTATCACAAGTTAGAGAGGATAATTCTTTGGGATCAATTATCCAGTTTTGCTTCCGTTGTTAATGATTCTTGGATTATTGGTGGGGATTGCAATAGGGTCCTTTCTATGAATGAAAGGAAAGGGGGTTCTTTATTGAATTTACATTCAATGGAAGATTTTGAAAAATTGATTTTGGATTGTAATATTTATGATGTTGGTTTCGTTGGTTCTCAATTTACTTGGAATAATCATAGATTGTGCAATGGTTGTATCGTTCCTTATTTAATAATTATTGGTTAAATAGTTAGTCATTAACTTTGGTGGAGCATCTTATGAGAACACTCTCGGATCATGCTCCTCTTTTGATTTCTATTAAGGATGTTGTTTATAAAAGTTTTCATGATGTTATTGCTTATAATTGGTGTGATCCTCTTTCTCCTGATGATTTTGCATTTGGTATGATGAGGTTTTGGCATAAGCTTGAAAGGCTTAAGCATAATATCACTTGGTGGAGAAAAAACTATTTTAAAAATCTTTTTGATAATATCAAGAATATGGAACAAAAGGTGAAATATTTGGAAGAACTTGTTATTACTTATTCAACATTTTTTTCTAATCTTACTAAAGCTAAAGATAATCTAATTAAGTTTCAGAATATGGAGGATACTTATTGGAGACAAAAAGCTGCCTCTAAGCACCTTTCTAAGGGGGAAAGAAACACTAAATATTTTCATGATTTTGTAATGAAAAGAAGAGTTCTTGGTCATATTCATAAAATCAAGAACTTTGAGATGGTTCTTGGCTTACCTAAAAAGAGGATATATTTTCTTCTGCACTTAATTTTTTTAAAGATCTGTTAAATAAAAATTGTCAACTTGAGCATTAATCCAATCTCTTTATCATCCCTTATATTATGTTTATAAAGGATAATGAGTGCTTGGTTACTCCTCCTTTTGATGAGGAAATTTTTAATATTCATAATGGAATGAATGTTGATTCTGTTGTAGGGCCGAATGGTTACACTACTTTATTCTTTCAAAAAGCTTGGTTCATTATTAAAGCTGGTCTTGTTAATGATATTAAGGATGTTTTTCAAGGAAATTCCATTCCTAAATATTTTACTAGCATTTCTATTATTCTTATTCCTAAGAATGATAATCCTGACTTTTGGAATGACTTTAGACCTATTAGTCTTTGTACTTTTTTCATAAATTGATTTCTAAAATTTTGACTAACAGGCTTAGTAAGTTTTTTTCCTAAGATTATATCTCCTAATCAAACTAGCTTTGTGAAAGGAAGAACTATTTTAGATAACATCTTACTTGCTCAAGAATTCATTCATGATTTGAATGTTAAAACTAGAGGTGACAATTTACTTTTTAAGCTTGACATCACAAAAGCTTCTGATAACATTTCTTGGGATTTTCAAATCATTATGTTTCTTTAGGTTAATAATATAAAAAAATGTTTGGTTTTCATTAGTTATCAATGGTGAAAACTTTGATTTCTTTAATTCTTTTCAAGGTATAAGACAAGGTGACCCTCTTTCTCTATCACTTTTATTATTGCAATTGAATATATCTATTTAATCTTTTTTTTAGAAGAATTCTAGTATGTATTTTAGAATCTTAGTGGTTTGGCTATCTCTCATTTAAGCTTTGCTGATGATTTCATAATATTTTGTAATGGCTCATTACATTATGTTAAAAAGCTTAAGGGTTTTTAAATAAATTTGAAAAGAAAAGTGCCCTTTTGATTGATACTCATAAAAGTTGTTTTATCACTTATACTTCTATTTCTGTTCATAGAATTAATAAAATAAAGGATATCACTAGTTTTTCTCATCAAAATCTTCCTATTAAATATTTAGGCTCCCCTTTATATTGTAGTCATAAGAGATGCCATCTCTTTGATGAGGTAATTCATAATATTCAAAATAAAATTTCTACCCTTGAATTTCATTTTTTATTGTTTGGTGGTCGATTAATTGTTATTAAAAGTATCTTTATTCTCTTCCTTTTTATATGTTGCTAAATATTGTTCCTACTTCCCTTATTGTTATCCGGATTGAAAGACATTTTAATAAGTTTTTTGGGGGTTCTAGGAATTTTGCCAAAGGCTTCATTGGACTTCCTGGTCCACTATGTGTGGTATTATTTATGAAGGTGGCCTTGGGTGCAGATTTTTGATGGACTCCACCAATGTTTTCTCTTATAAACTTTGGTAGAATTTTCAAAAAAATGAAAGTATTTGTGCTAAAATCATAAAATTTAAATATTGCAAAGGTAAGAATCCTTTGATTTGCAATTATAAACATTTTGATTCTATTGTTTGGAAATGGCTCCGTAATGTTAAATGGAAAGTGGAACCTCTCATTTTTTGGGGTATTTATAATGGGTCTTCCTTCTTGGCAAGATAACCGGATGGGGACTTTTCAATGATTCTTTAATACCCATTCTACTTCTTCTTTGAAAGTTAGTCATTTTATTTATAATGGGGAATGGAATTTCTCTTTAAATGAGATTTTGTTTTCATTAATAATAACATCATTAATATTTCTATTGAAGGTAATTTTGATCAAATTCTTTTAAAATTTCTATTAATGGAGAATTTTCTTTAAAGATACTTGGCATTATGAAAGTTAAAACTCCACTTCTCCTATTTTCCTTAAAATAATAATATTATTCCTACTTACCTATTCTTGTGTGGAGAATTTTAATGGATTATATTATTGTTGACTCTTTACTTTGGGACAAAGGTTTTGTATACTTTCCAAAATGCATGTTTTTTCATATTAAGAATGTTAATCATGTTTTGTTAATGGTGCCACCTCTAAAGTTTGGGGTTGGTTTGAGGATTTATTTAATTTAAGTTGTTTAAATGACAATATATGGCTAATGCAACTTCTGGATTCTTATTTTCTTAATACTGTTAAACGACATATTAAAATTATGGTAGTTGTTACTTTGATTTGGTTTATTTGGCTTGATAGAAATGATGCTAAACATTGTGATGTGCCTATAAACCATATGAGGATTATTGCTAGGACTAAAGAAAAGATTTTTTCTTTACATAAGGCTGCTCTTCTTAATGGTACTGATGGTGTAAGTTTGTTGCCTTTAAATTAGGTATCAATTTTCAATATTGTGACTCGTCTCCTAAATATAAAATTATTCTTTGGATTAAGCTCCTAATTGTTGTATCAAAATTAATACTGATGGCTCTGTTGCACCTAATAAGTCGGGTTGTGGTAGTATTTTTAGAAACAATCATGGGAATATTATCTTGGCATTTTCCACTCCTCTATCTACTAAATTAGTTATTTTTGCTGAATTGATGGCTATTTTCTATGCTCTTAAGCTTTATTTTGAGAAAAAATTTTAGACTATTTATGTTTAGAAATAAAATTTTAGACTATTTTATGCTCCTAAGAATGGGTAGAACCTTGACAGGAGGAACCTCACCATCAACCAGGCTCACTCTAGATCTGGAAGTTGAGGCAAAGCTGGAGGTGGCAATTATCATAGTGGTGGTGGGGGATTTGGAGGTGCTTGTGGATATGGAGGTGGTGGTCGGAGTAGTGGTGGTTATGGAAGTGGGAGGAGCAACGGAGGTTACAACCGTGGTGGTGGAAGACAGAGAGATCGAGGATATGATGGTGGATCCCTCTACTCAAGAGACCGAGGTGGTTCTAATGGGAACTGGAGAAACTGATGAAAGGCCAAGCAAATCTGTTGCTTATGAAACTAAAGTAGAGACAGTTCTAGTTACCTAAAGATTTTGATTTGCTTTATGCATGCTCATTTTTATCTATGAAATCTCTTGTGTCTAAGAAAACTTGGTGTGTTACTTGGTTGATGAAATTGAAAAGAAGAAATATGGAATCTGAATTTGTTCTCCATTAAAAAATAATCAAAAATCCTAAACCCTAAACTAAAACCTGAACCCTAAACCCTAAACTAAAACCTGAACCCTAAATCCTAAAAACCCTAAAACCTAAACCCTAAAACCCTAAACCCTAAACCCTAAATCTTAAAACTTAAACCCTAGAACATAAACCCTAAACCCTAAACACCAAACACTAAACCCTAAACCCTAAACCCTAAACTAACCCTAAACCCTTAAAAGCTAAAAACCCAAACTTAAACTAAATAAAACCTAAAAATAAAATAAATATAAAAAATAAATTAAATTAAAATAAAACCTAAACCTAAACTTAATAAAAAATAAAATAAAAAATAAAACTTAAATAAAATAAAATAAATAAAACCTAAACTAAACTAAAAAAATAAAACTAAATAAAATAAAACTAAACCTAAAATAAAATAAAAAAAAACCTAAAGTAAAATAAAATAAACTAAATAAAACCTAAACCTAAAAAAATAAACCTAAAAAATAAAAATCTAAAACCTAAACCTAAACTAAAAAAAAAAATCTAAACTTAAAATAAAAAATGAAATAAACCTAAACCTAAACCAAAAATAAACTAAACTAAAATAAAACCTAAACCTAAAATAAAATAAACTAAACTAATAAACCTAAACCTAAAATAAAAAATAAACTAAAAAATAAACCTAAAATCTAAGCCAAAAAATAAAATAAAAAACCTAAACTTAAACTTATAATAATAAATAAACCTAAAACTAAAAAAAAAATAAAACTAAACTAAAATAAACCTAAACCTAAACCTAAAAATAAACAAAAATAAAACCTAAACTAAAATAAATAAATCTAAAATAAATAAATTACATAAAAATAAAAAATAAAATAAAAAAAATAAATAAAAATTAAATTAATAAATTAAATAAACCTAAACGTACAAGTTTACTTACTTTTTTTTAAAAAAAATCCTAACCCTAAACCTTAAACTTAAAATTAACACTAAACCCTAAATAAACCTTAAACCCTAAACCCAAAACCCTAAACCCTAAACCCTAAAACCCTAAACCCTAAACCATAAACCCTAAACCCAAAACCCTAAACCCTAAACCCTAAACCCTAAAAAACCATAAACCCTAAACTACAAACCCTAAACACTAAACCCTAAACCCTAAACCCTATAACCCTAAACCCTAAACCCTAAATCCTCAAAACTCTAAACCCTAAAGCCTAAACACTAAAGCCTAAAGCCTAAACCCTAAAGCCTAAACACTAAAGCCTAATGCCTAAACCCTAAACCTTAACCCTAAACCCTAAACTTTAAACCCTAAACTAAAAACATTAATCATATTTTTACTTTTTGGCCTAAGCTGGGTTATGTTCTTAACCTCTTGCTTCTAGGTTGGCCTAGTGGTTACTACCTAGTGGTTTCTAGCTTGGTTGGCTTGGTTTCTTCAGTGTATTATCTCTCTATTACTCCTGTTCGTGGATGAGATGGTTTCTCCTGATTTATTCTATTTTTTTTTCATTGGTTTGTTGGCTCCCTCTTGAACTCAAATTACTTTTTTGATTTTTCATGGTTGAATGGGTGGCCTTCCTAGTGGAAACTACTATTGGTTGTTGCCTTTGGCCTCTTTGAGAGTTTCTAGCTACTTTTTGGGTTGCTCCTAGTTCTTGTTGTTTTATTGGGATTCTTCCTTTGTTTTGGTTTTGTGTTTGGTTATTCTCTGGATTAGCCTCATTGAGTGCATTATTTGGGTTTTATGTATATTTATTTCTTATGGATTAGTCTTTGTTGGAAGTTTGGTTTTTTTGGTCTGCTACTACTTGCCTTTTCTATGGTGGTTGTTCTTCTATTGGACCTTTATTGTGTGGTACTTTATTGGTTTCTAATTTTTCCTTGGTTGTTGGGGATGCTTCCTTTGTTGGTTACTTATGATGGCTATTCGTGGTTGCCTTATGGTCTTTTACTTAGTCAGTTTGTTTGGAGGACTTTAGTTGTCCTGAATCTTGGTTGGTTAATTTTTTTTCTTATTGGTCTTTTCCTTCTTCTTGGACAATTTGCTACAGCCTTTTACTATTTGGTTGAACCTTTGTTGATCCTTTTGGATTGGAATTTTTTATTTCTAGTGGTTGGTGGCTACATTTTTCCCCCTTTTGTGTGGTTGTTTTATCTTCTAGGGATTTGCACTAGTTGTTGCTTATGTTTCCTTTAGTTGAAGTTTTCATTTTTGACCTATTTAGTCATTTATGGTTGCTCACCCTAGTTTGGCTTAGTGAATACAACTTGTTGGGACTTTGGCTTGAGGGTTCCTATCTTGGTTTTGTTAGTTTTTTCTCTATTAATTGACATGGGTCTAGTGCTTGCTGATGGCTAGTTCTAATTTTCCCTAGTTTGGAGCTTGGATGGGTATTTGGATAATGTTTATTGTTTGTGTTCTAACTTTGTTCTATCCCCTCTCTGGGTTATTATGATTAGTCAGTTGTGGTTTTTGTTTTACTAGTTTGCTAGCTAGTTGTCATGGTTGCTTTTTTTAATGGTGCAAGTTCTAGAACTCTATACCGGCCTTGGATGTTTTTTTGTATATACTAGTATGATGGTTTTGATTTTACTCACCTCTTCTCTCTAGTTGGTAGCATTACATATGATTGTAACCCTTCTTTATGAAGTTTGGATGCTCATATGTATTGTTTCCCTCGAGATGATCCTAATATGCCGAGCCTTCTTTCTCGCCTCTCCTTTCCACTCTTTATCTTATCCTTTTAGCTATGACTTTTGCCTGTAGTTTTGTAGATTCTTTATAGTTGGAACTTAGAGGAATGGTCATTACTCACCAACCCAAGTGTTGTTGTTGTGGATATTACTTATCTTGCTTTCTCAAAGGAATCATGAACACACTCATCCTTTTACTATTTTAGAATTTATTTGAGTTTTATTTTCTTGTCTTTTCTTATGCTTTTAACTATTATATTTTTTTTTTATTTTCTTTTCTTTTTTCAATGTACTTAGATGGGGTTTAGCTCTTAGGTTTCTTTATCGAGAGAGCAATAGAATTTTAGAGCTTTACCCTTTTAAGGACATTGTATCTTTTCCTTTATGTAATAATTCTAACTTTCCCTAAAACACTAAACCTAAACCCGAAACCCTAAATTGAAACCTTAAACCCTAAACCCTAAATCCTAAACTAACCCTAAACCTTAAGCCTACGCACTAAACCCTAAGCCCTAAATCATAATCTCTAAACCCTAACCCTAAACCCTAAACCCTAAAAGAATAAAACCTAAAAATTTAAACCCAAAACCCAAAACCCAAAACCCTGACCCTAAACCCTAAACCCTAAACCCCAAATCCTAAACTTAAACTTAAAGTAACTAAATAAATTAAAAAATTAGCTTAGAACCTAAAACCTAATAAACTTAAACTTAAACCCTAAGAATGGAACCTTGAGGAACATCACCTTCAACAAGGCTTAGTCTAGATCTGAAGGGAGCATGGTGAGGTGGCAATTTGAGGTGTTGGTGATGGAGGTATGGTCGAGTGTGGTGGTTATGGGCGGGAGGAGTGGAGGTTAGTGGTGGCGAGAGAGAGGATATGATGGTGGATCTCGCCACTGAGAGTCGGGTGATTAAGGGGAACTGAGAATAAGGAAAACAATCCACCAACTACATATGGAATTATGTCTTTATAGAGATGGTTCTAGTTATCTAGATTTTGATTTGCTCTATGCTCATTTTTATCTATGACATCGCTTGTGTCTTAAAAAACTTGGTGTGTGTGGTGTTTATTTTTAAGATGTGGGACATCACCCAGATCGTAGGGGCTACTTATTGAAATGATCGCGTATGACATTAAAAAAGAAGCACTATCTCAAAAGATAGAAATCATCACTTTATAATGGACCTAATCACCTAATAAGGACTCTTAAGGCAAGATGGGTCTTCAAATGTACCAGAGATCTTTCCCCTACTTTGCATGGAAAAGTAAAGTAGGGTTTATATTAAGTTGAGTTCATTAAATTCCCTATGGAGGCAAGCCTCCATAGCTAATTACATTCTAAGGGATGTGAATTCCTTAAGAATACTCTCAATTAAAGTAGTAATTAAAGTCTCTAAAGATTTCAAGGCTAGACTATCAACAAATTAGTTGTATGTGGAAAATCAAGTGGGAAAACTCAAGGAGAAGACTTATTATTGAAGCCAAAGAAAATGAGTAGAGAATGCTCTTGATACTATAAAACCTAGTGAGCATTTTAACCAATCCTATAATTGGGCTTTGTAATTTTGAAATTGAAGAGAAAATCAATTTTGTTAAAGTTGGCATTTCAATAGAAAGCTAGGACTTGTAATCCAACAACACAAGATTATGGAGATGCCTAAGAGGTGAGGATTTATGCTTGTAGCTCAAAGAAATAGCCACTTGGATCTTAAATATAGGGAGATTTAGCATAAGCCAAAGTGCTACCTAAATCTAAGCAAAAATGGGCATATGGTTTAACTCTATAAGAGAGGATAAATCACCCGACTGCTAGACTTACAATCCTTGGAGTGGTAGCCAGCTAACACCTCCTACGCTTTAAATCAAAAAAGTCAATCATAAGATTTGCAAGATTAGTAAGGCTATATTTGAATTAGAAAGAAACTAAAGTCCTTAAATCCACTCCCAAAGAGACTAGAGCATGACTGGTATGAGCATATGACTTAGTCTAGTGCAAAATCTTTTCAAATTTGATTTATTTTTACACTTCATTTAGATAAAGGCTTTGGGTTTTTGATGCCTACATGCATGATTAAATAAGGTTGTTGGGTAAATCAGCAAGAATGGTGTGTTTTCCAACATAAAGGATGCCCTCATTGGTCAAGCATTCCTCTATCATGTAAGCATGGAAATCCCCTATTTTCAAGAGCTAAATAATATGATGTGCATGTTGTTGGCAATTCAACATTTAGCTAAGTGGTTTCTAAATCTTTTAATTATCTTCATTTATGTCTTAGGCTTTATGTGAGGTTATTAATTGTTTAAAACTTTAGTATAATTTGTAGTTAGGTAGAAAGGTTAATATTTTTTCTAAGAGCATAATTGCATTCAAGGCCACACATTCAAACATAAAACATATAAAGAAACTAAGAAAAGCATGCCATCCTAATTGCACACTTTAAACACAACATCAAATAATTTTTATATCAAACACAAAAGAATAATAGGGTATGTCGTGCCACCGCAAACCTCGAAAAGAAAATGGGTAGTTTCTACCCTTATAAAACCGGTACATAAAAGATTAATTTGCAATTTACAGATGATAAATGCTATGGGGGATCTTCAAATCTTCATGTCTTGATGTATCTTCCTCTTTGTTTGATTTAGTTTGCTCCACTTCAAAGGAATCACATGGCCTCCTAGAATAAAGCCTTTAAGTCAATGCTCATCCTTATCCCCGAATAGCACTAATCCTAATTACTAATGCAAAATTACATTAAAAATAGGAAAAGTAAATCTAACTACACTTGCAAGCAACTGTTAGCAAAACACACATACAACCTAAGCAGTTATATTTATAATTTGGACTTAGCACCTTGCACATGAGTAACCAAGCCCACCTATCCTAACTTGGATTATGCTTAGGGGCTTAAGCAACCTGCAAAGAGAGCATTTATATTTCTTTTTAAGTGGCCCATTAAACATAATCCCCTGCAAAAAATATGATTAGGCTAATCACGGCCAACCATCTCATCTATGAAACATACACCCTAACATCTGGCCTAAAATAATACATCACAAAATAAAACATAAATCACACCATGCACCATCCTAACATAAGGCTAGAAATGGTGACTTAATCCAATGTGTGTGTATTAAGGCTTGTTGGGTTATGTCCTAACTAGGCTTTAAGAGTTAAGATTTTCTAAGAGCATAAAGATTCAACTTAAAGGGTGGTTTCACTTTAAGAGCTTTAATTGATTTTCAAGATTTAATTTCTATTTTCTTTTATTTCATACTACACTTAGCAACTAAGTGTTACAAAGGGAAGAAAAGATGTTGCCCTCTTTCATCCCTACCATAAACCACTTTCTAAAGCATGTTAATTTGACTTAGTTTTTTTTAGTAAATGGATTATTTCACATTTTAGATTAATCCTAAGTTTAGGTGTTCTTTAAATAATTATGATCAATGTGAAAGGCTCCTTATTTTTAATCTAAATGAAATACTATCACATGACACATGCTAAATCATTCCTTTCCATCACATGTAACATTCATATGATTAAGTCCTAAGTATACCAACACATATAATATGTTTTAGCACACTTGAATGATGGATGTGAGTATGTACATTTGAAGCTTTATATTTCTCCTCTGATTGAATAATTTTATCATATTAATTTAAGGCTCTATCTAAATTCTTATGCAAAAATACAAAGAGATGAAATTAAATAGCTACGTTTCAATGTTAACTAGGGAAGTGAGGTAATCAAATGACCTCCTTAGGGCTAGCTAAAGCCTCATATTCCCAGGATGTCCTGACTATATGCCACTACATTCAAACCGTCTATAAATTTACAAGCATGAACATAAGAAAGAGAACTCAAATCACATGATCAATTAATTCAATCACTTGAACAATTGCAAATGCATGTATTTTTAATAAAAAGTAAGGATTACCATTCTCTAATTAAATACACACATGCATGTATATAAGACATAACCAAGTACATGCTTTTGTTAAACTTGGGAAGTGAGCTAATCAAATGACCTCCTTCGGGCTAACTAAAGGCTCGTATTCTTGGGATGTCCAGCCTATATACCTATTAACATCACTTACATAAATCAATACATGAATAAAAGGAAAGGAGCTTCATTTCATACATTTAAGCTATAATCAAATGCATCTCCTATCTATTTATAACTAGCATTCATAGAATATGTAACCATTCATTTATAAGCTTTGGAAATTATGTTTGATTTAATAGTGATAATAGAACACATATTATAAATTAAATCAACACATGCAAGCTTGACATAAAGGAAAACCATTTGATTTAATTAATTTTGAAAAGATGAATGTATGATTTCAAGTGACATACAACATTTAACATTATTAGAAAAAAATGAATAAGCATAAACATGTGATTTCATTCAATTAAATTAATTCCTATGGACAATCAAATCAAATAAAAGCGTTTAAGAAACCAAGGCTTTTTAATTATAAATTTCAATTTCATATTTCATTTGGATTGAAGAAAGGAGGGAAAGTTTATTGATCCTAACCATTCCCATGTTTGTGATTTAATTTGGTTTAATGAAAAGTAATTAAGTTGATTTATGGGTTAATTAGGTTGTACTATGCATTAAATCCATTAATTAGCTCTTACCTCTGTTGCCTTAATTTAATTAACCAAGTAATTATGATCCAACATGATATGTACATACATTGGAAATTAAATAAGCAATGAATCTAAGAAATGAAAGAGGCCTAATGCAATTGGCTCATAATTAGTGATTAATTAAGTTAAGAAACTTAATTAAGTACTTCATGGTTTTGCCACACATGTAGGTTAACCATAATTTCCTTAAATGCCTTTAGGATATTGAATACCTAAAGATCAACTAATGAATTGATTAATTAAGATTCCATGTGATTATAGTTTCAAATTTATTAATTAAGCAACTTAATTAATGAATTAAACCATCAATTAATCCCAAATTAATTAATTTCCATTCAAGTGAAATGGACTTAGGGAAAAGATTGGGAAAGAGGTCCCAATCTCATTCCCATGCCCATTCACTATTTCACAAATGATTAGCAAGCTTAATTAATGATTTTCTTACTATTTAGAATATTAATTAATTAATTAGGAAATTAATTAAGGTTAACCAATTTCCTAATTAACCAAGCAATAAATCCCAAGAAAATTATGGGAGGCAGAGGTCATCCCATTAGTCAATCTCAAAATTTTGAGAATAATTATTTAGGTAATTAGAGAGTAATTAAGCTAATTAAGTTTTCAATTAAACCCAAATTAAGTCTTAATTATTATTCAAAATTAACTGGGATAAATTTTAATTGAATCTCCTTTGAAATAACTTCAAAACAAATATTTATTTGTATTTTTATGATTTTTCTATGATTTGTTATAATTTTCTAAAGTTTCATTTGATTTAAATGATTTTCCATGATTTTTATAAAGTCTATTATTTTATTTCAACTATTTGAACTTAAGAATGCAATATCTCACAATCCAAAATTCCTTTTGACTTGAAATTTTTGATAGGTAGAATTTTAAGCTCAATTTTAATCTAAAAATTTCAAATCAATGATTTGTCTTTTGATTTAATTAATAAAATTTGATTTCCTAAAACTTAAATTAAGCTCAAAATATTCAAGTAAAATTTGGTTTTTGGCTTCATTGATTCCTCTGAAAGAAAAAAATCCAACAAACCCTTATTTGTAATTTTAGTTAAGTATTTTATTTTCTATGAATTTTGAAGTTTCACATGTTTTTAAGTAATTTTAAAAGCAAAAAAATCCTTAATTTATTCTTAACCGCCAAGACTTGTCGACCGACCATCGCGCATGTGACTAGTTAGCTGCCATCTCAATAAGAGAGAATGGACAAGGATATGTGCAATCGATCTGACCTTTGATCATAGATCAAATAGTCCAAATTGATACACGTGATATGCATGATCAGAGTTGTGTAATTCACCGATCAAAGCCACATGATCCACATGATATGAGCCATCCATCTCCCTAAATGGGAGATCAAACGGCTGGAGGGCGATCCGGCAGAAGAGGTGGAGGGAACACTATTCTGGGCCAAATTTTTATGATTCTTGTAACAACATTGAATGGAAAACTTCATTTTAGGCATAATTTTCTGGCAATCTTTACAGAAAATCACTCCAAATGGGGATGATGTAAAATAAAAAATGCATTAATCTAAAGGAAATTCTAAATTGACCAAAACTATCACAAATAAAAGAACCTAATGGTTTTTGAAAATTATCTCACCAAGGATGATTTTTGATGGTGATGATCCGCATGCCCCGAGTGCAAGAACAAGCTGAATGGGTTTGGCTCTTGCTTCACTCAAATAATGTATCCACTAATGGTCACCACTTCTCACCAAAAATCCACTTGATTTTGATGCCTTTGCTCAAAACTAAGTGGAATCATGCTAGTTGGTTTGGGAGCTCTAGAGAGTGAAATGAGTGTAAAAGAGTTTTGCCTTTTTATTTTTGTCTCCTTGAATGGCCGAAAATCACCTCATTCATGGTGATTTTGGCTCCAAGTGGGTGTCCTTGGGGGGTGGTTGGAATTCTCCTTAGGTGGCTTAATTTGGTTGCCCAAGGCATGGGAGGTGGTTTCTATGAAGGATAAGTGGGCATAGCAAAGGAAGTGGAGGTCCTTATGCCAAGTGTTCTAATGGGGAGGGGAGGTGATTTCACCTCCCCATAAGTCATGTTGGACAATGTCCTTGGAGCCTGGGGTGGACCAATGGATGAGCCAAGTGGCCAAGGAAGAGAAATGACCATTTACATGGGTGTTTCTTATGTGATACTTAGCCCATGGGTAGAGTGGTCATTTTATATTGAATTTGATTTGGGTAGATTTGAAATGAGTCAAAAGTGAGTTGGACCAAATTTCATGTCATTTGGAGTTTATTTAGTTAGGTTTGGCTCAATTAGACCCATTTTGGATCAAATTGGATCAAAATGGGCTAGGTTGACCAATTGGTAATATTAGGTCAAACCAAAGGTTAGGTCAAGTTCATATGACTATTTGGAGAGGATTGTATGCTTTGGTTTGATTTAATTTGGATTTAATTTGGGTTTGGTCTAATTTGGCCCTTTATGTCAATTTGGGTCAACTTGGGTCAAGATGGCTAATTGGGCTAGGTTTGGCTCAATTAAAGGCCAAGTCATGTTTAAATGTTGATTTGATTTGAATCATTGATTTCAATGGATTTGGCTTAGGTTGTAATTTGGCTAGTTTGGGTTCATATAAAGCAAAGGGTTGACTTGGTCAATGGGCTGTGAATTGGTTTGACCCAATTTATATCAATTGATCATCCTAGGTGATCAACATCATGACATCAAGTTTGGATTAGTTTAATTCATTTTAATTTGGATTGAATTCAATTTTGGTTCATGTAGGTCAAATTGGCCACTTTGGGTCAAGTGAACCAATTAGATTTAGTTGGCTTGATTTTGGGTTGAGTTTGATTTAGTTGAGTTTATATATAAATTTGAGATTGATATATAAATTCAATTGCAATTGGTTTGAATTCAAATGAGTTTTGGTTCATTTGAATATTTCAAGTCAAATGGGCTAGGTTGGGTTTGACTTGGATTAATTTTGGTTTGATTAGATGATTATATGTTTCATTTATATTTGGATAGATGATTGAAGTAATGATTGATTCAAGAGAAAATCCATTGATTTTGGCTTGATTTAGATGGCTTTTGGAAAAGTTCAAGAGAATGTCTTAAAGGGTTTAAATTAGGTTTTGATTTGATTTTGGATTTGTTTTGGCGATTTGAATTTATAGTTCATTTATATTTGAGAAGATAATTGAAGGTACAATTGATTTATAAAATCAATTGAGTTTGGATTGAATTGGATGGACATTTGGCTAAGTTCATGAAGGTTGATTAAAGGGATTGGGAAGGATTTCAAGTTTGGATTTGATCTTGGGTTTCAATCATTTGGAATTGAGTTTGGACTTGGATTTGAATTTGAATTTGAAATTGAGTTTGAGGTTTTGTTAAAAATTTGGATTTGAATAGAATTTAAGGTGTACACGGATTGGGTTTAGGCTAATGGGTAGGTGATTTTCTTATGTCCCTGAGGCATGGCCTAGTCGTATGATTAACCCTTCTAAGTCTCGAAGCTTATGTTAAGTGTTCACCTACTCTCTAGAAGCATCTTATGACTAAGGAAACCTTAATGCCTAGAAGGTTTCTAGGTTTAATAAGAGGAGGTTGAGAACTCACTCCAAAAGTGAGATCAATAAAAGGACACATCAATAGGTGTGGTGTAATTGAGAAGGCACACTGCACATATTGGCATTGACCAAGATGATCAACAATGTCCAAAAGATTGCAAACACTATTAAAAATGATCTATACCTAAACTCGAAAGGTAGATAAAATCATGATCTTTGGGCATAAGAGAGCCGAGAATCCAGGGGATTGAATATGTGAACCTTCCACTAGGTAAGCAGGTTCAAGCTATCCACTGGGGATATGGATTTGAGTTTGATTGTGAATATGATTTGTTTGGGTGTGTATCCACTGGGGATAAGAATCTGTAATCCGCTAGGGATTGGGAATGTGAACCATCCACTAGGGAAGTAGGTTCGGGCTATCTGCTAGGGATAAGAGTTTGATGGTATTTCTTATGGCTCCATTTGGGAGATTTATTTGATTTGTGCCTAACTGAAAAGAGATTTGGTTTGTTTGATATGTTTTAATTTGAATCAGTGGGAAGGTTGGTTTTCAATTTAGTTTGTTATGGTCCCTGCCGGTGTGTGATGGACCCACTGAGAAGGGGTATGTCGGCCTTGACCTATCTCAGATTTACAAATCCAAAGGGATAGTCTACCAGCAATAAGGTAGGACTATCTGGCCAAAGGGGATGCCTATTAGTGTGCAATGGTTGTACTTAAAAAGAAAGCATAGTAGACTTACATCTTCTAAAGCAAGGATCAACCAATGGGATGATCTGTTGGATCCACAATAAATCAAACCTGACCTAGGGAGACTACTGAGTGAACGCGGTTGATGGACTTATGTCAACTCAAAAGTAGTCAAGATTAATTTCATTAATTTTATTGATTTGTTTTAATTTGATTTGGTTTATTTTCATTTGTTTTAATTTCATTTGATTGATCCCATCGGTGTGCAATGGACCACACTTGAGAAGGGGCTATGTCAGCCTTGGCCTATCTCAGATTTATTGATCTAAAGGGGTAGTCTACTGACCTAAGGGTAGGACTATCCAACCTAAGGGGTGCCTTTCAATGTGCAACGGTTGTGCTGGACAAAGCATAGCAGACTTACATCTCCAAAAAAGGAACAACTAAGGGTGACCCATTGGATGCAACAAATCAAACCCAACATAGGTCTGCTCGTTGGTGTGCAACTGTCATGCTGGAAAGAATGAGTAATAGACTTACATCTTCCAAAGCCCAGACGATCGCCAGGGTAACCTGCTGGCGGAAGAACAGATTGAACCCGACCAAAGGGTGACTATTGAAAGAGTGTCATGGGGGACTTATCTCAACTCATGAGTAGTCAGGAGATTCTTATAAGGAATTTTGTACACCGCCTCTAAAGATAAGATGCTAGGAAAGGTGCCACAGGGCATTAATTCCAAATCCATAAGAATATATATTATGTTTATATTGTGGACCTATTGTGTGAGGGACAACACTAAAAGAGGGCTATGTTGGCCTAGACCTATCTCAGATTTACTGGACCAAAGAAAAATCTATGCATCCGCAGAACAAATTCTCCAACCACAGGGATGGTTATTAGGAAAGGTGGACTGTCCAATCCAGTAGTACCCCTGGTAGTGTTTTAATGTGGTCGCAAAGGACGTGATCCAAATAGAGTGCCCACAAGGGAGGTGCCACTAGGGGCGTTATCCTAAACCCTATAAATAAGAAAGCCTGTAGGTGTACAGTGGCCAACTTAAGGACAAAGCATAGCAGACTTACATCTACCATGAGCGGTGTATCCACTGGGTGGGTCGCTGTCAGCATAGCGAACACCAACCAACCTAAGGTGCCCGTCAGTGTGTGATAATCAGTCTAGGAAGAAGGCTTGTAGACTTATATCTCCTTAAAGTGGAACTAGTTATAGTAATAGTCTATCTTCGGCTCGATAGGTGCAATCTGACTTAGGGCCACCCATCAGTGTACAATGATTATACTTAGGAAGAAAGCATAGCAGACTTACATCTTTTGAAGTGAGGAATAATCATTGGGGTGACCCATTGATGGCATAACAAATCAAACCTAACCTAAGGTCGACTACTAAGTAGGGAGTCACAAAGAAGGACTAGACCTAGACTTGAAGTAGTTAGGAGGAAAGGTGTCACTGGGGGACTTACCCTAATTCTCTACTCGACCAAGTCAATTCACGATGGCTAGTCCAAGAAGAAAGCATATAGTAGACTTATATCCTCTTGAATGAAGCCAACATGAAGGTAGCTTATCGACCGCACCATAAGGCTTACCATGCTAACATAGTGCTCGTCTGTGTGCAATGGTCAAGTTAGGAAGGAAAGCATAGCAGACTTACATCCTCCTAAACAAGGGACCACTGGGGTGACACACTAGCAGGGTAGCATGTCAGCCTGACCTAGAGCATCTAATGAGTGAGGGTCACAGGGGGCTTTATCCCACATCAAAGTAGCCCAAAACAAAAGATGTGTATGTGTGTTTGACTAGATATACTCAACAAAGTTAGTTCATAATGGCTAATTTAGGAAGAAGGCATAGTAGATTTACATCCTCTTAAATGGAGCAAATATGAGGGTAGCTTACCAACCGTGCAGTAAGGCCTACCATGCTAACAAGGTTCTCATCGATGTGTAGCGGTCAATTCAAGAAGAAAGCATAGTAGACTTACATCCTCTTGAATAAGGAACCACTGGGGTGATGCATTAGCAGGGTAACACGTCAACCTGACCTAGAGCAGCTAATGAGTGAGGCCTCGGGGGCGTTATCCCACATAAAAGTAGCCCGATATAAAATATGTATATTTGTTCATGTGTTTGTGTGTAGTTTGTGTTTTTGTTATGTTCATGAAGGATAGGATGTCGGGTTTGGGTTCCTACCCTAAACACATCAAGAGTGGATGAAATGGTGCCATAGGGGCAATGTGACTCCACCAAGAAAGGATGCCACTCGGGTTCTCTTACACCTAACTTAGTTGTACTACTCAAACTAAGATGCCTCTTAGGTTCTCTTACACCTATCCTAATAGTACTGAAGAATCATGTGTAGTTTGTGTTTGTGTTGATGAAGGATAGGATGCCACTTGGGTTCTCTTACGCCTATCCTAAACACGTCATGGCGGACTCACAAATAAGCAAATAATGCTTCCAATGAAGAAGGGATTTGATGAATGTAAAGATAGGATTTTAATTGATGATAATTATTTTAAACATTATTTTAAGGATATTATTTCTTTAAATATAGCCCGTTGATTGGAACCATTGGGCACTCCCCTATTATAGTGATTTAAACTACTTTCCATCCCTTGAAGCACCAAGGTAGGCCTTTCAATGATCGAAAGTAGAATCATGATTTGAAAAGTTTTGAGATAGACTAACTTTAAAAGAGTTTAAACCATCTATATTCAACTTTACTTGAAGTATCTCTTCTGTTAAGTAGAATCTTGGAGGATGCATCTCTAATGTCACTTTAATCTCTTTTAGATCAATCCTTGTTATCCCATGATGCTTTACTACAAGTTTAGAAACTCCCTAAAGTCATCCTAATTGTATACTTTAGGGATTCAACTTCAAGATGTAGTGTCAAAACTAATCAAAGACAACTACTCAAATCGTAAAGATGGTATTCCTTTTTCTTTAACATTGGTGACCAGAGAAACACATGACCTTATAGCGTAAATTCCAATGGAAATTATAAGTGCAAATGACCTCTCAACCTATGGCATCATTCGACCCATCCTTGAATGAGGAGACTGCATGTAAAGAGGCTATGTCTGCTATCAAAGTTGAAATAGGTAATGTGGATTCATCTTCAAGACATGCCTAACTGAAATCTTTAGAATTAGCATATGTGCGGATTTGAATGTCCTTCCTTTTGACTGGGCATAATGTTGGGTAATCATGATAGCATCTTTCTTCTTCAATAAGGTTGAATTCAAACTTTGATCTTCTTCTTGATGCAAATGTTCCCACAAAAAATTTGAGAAGTATGAATAGTAATAAGTTTAATTTTGAGTTTGTAAAATGCTACCTTTAGAGATGTATTGGCCACTTCATTATGGTCTTAGCTAAAGCAATCTTTAAACTACAAAAGTAACCTAACCAAGTCATTGTCATTTTCTTTCTGACTTATGATATATGGATTTTGGGAGGGTGGATGGACTACCTTTATGTTCTGAGGTTAATCTCTTAAAACTCAATCGTTGTTGATCTAATTTTCTTCTCAACTTAAGGGAGTGTATCATCTACTTGAAAGTCTTCAGAAATCTTTAAGCAAAGTAGGTAGACTAGGCAAAAGATGAATTTATTACTTTATTTGAAGGTTTATCTACAACCTGAATCCTCTTTCAAGCTTGAAGAAAGAGATGAAATATATATATATATATATATATATATATATATATATATATATATATATATATATATATATATATATTAGAGCAACGCAACTTCCAATCCTATAATAATATCATGAGATTGTAGAATTGGAGCCAATGTGCTTGAATCCCTCATTTTTAAGATGAGATCTCAACCCCTCCATCTTAGACATAAGACTTCTCTTAGACTTTAAGAGTTCCTTAGTCTTAAGACACATCTAGTGATTAGCTGGACACTCAACCTAATCCTAGAGACTTAGAAGAGTTAGCCATAGGAATAGGTCATACCTTAGGGGTGTTAGGAAAATTTGCCTATCCCTTAGCTTAAAGCAAATTACTCACTTCCTCTCTTCAAGTCAAACTCCAAATCAAAGTAACTCCGAACTCCAAATCAAATCAATCTCAGAACTTAAATCAATTCCAACTTAATTTATTTTCAAACTCAAATCAATTCACCATTGAAGCTTATGATTGAAATTCCAAGTTCAAAATCTTTCCTAAGTCTTTTGATTCCCTCTTATAGACTTAGCCTAAATCTAATCCAAATCAATTCAAATTCAAGAAATTTTCACAACCCATTAATATTTTTATTTATATTCACATATATAAATGAAATATAAATTCAAATCAATCAAACCAAATTTAAAATTCAAATCAAATTCAAAAATCTTTTCTAAGTCACCTTGATTCTATCTTATGGACTTAGCACAAATCAAATCCAAATCAAATAAAATTCAAGAATTTTTCTCATAACCCATTTATATTCTCATTTATACTCTCAAACATAAATGAAATATATGTTCATCAATCCAAAAATCAATTCAAACACTGAAAGTCAAATTCGATCAAAATTCAACCTAAGCCTTTCAAGTCAAATTCTTGAACTTAGCCAAATCAATTTCAAATCAAGCCAAACCCTTGATTTCTCTTCATGATTCAATCAATCCTACAATCATGAATCCAAATATAAATACAAACTTTAAACATCAAACCAAAAATTAATTCAAAAATCAAATCCAAATTCAACAAAAATTTAACCTAAGCCTTTCAAGTCAAATTCTTTAACTTAGCCAAATCCAATTCAAATCAAGCAAGACCCTTGATTTTTCTTCATGATTCAATCAATATTTCAATTAATCCAATAATACAAACTCCAATCATCAAACCAAAACTAAATTCAAAAAATCAAACCAAAGTCAAACTCATGTTCACCCTTTTGAACTTGAAATTGTCAAATGAATCAAAACCCATTTAACTTCAAACCACTTGCAAATGGATTTATATTTCAATCATAAGTCCATATGTGAGTTCAATAAAACTCAAATTAAGCTTTGACACTTGACCCAAAGTGACCATATATGAGCCAAATTCTAATCAAGCAAAATTGGATTGAACTAAGCTCATCTCTCACAATGAGCAACAATCATCATAAGGTGATAAATCACTCAAATTAGGTCAAACTAAGTCAAACTTAAAGGTTGACCAAGTTGATATTTGACCAAAATGAAACTTAAATTAGCCAAAATCTACCATATACCAAATTGATTGAAACCATTGATCAAAACTCATTCATGACCAATGTTTGAATTTGACCAAGTCATCATTTGAGCCTAACCAAGCCCAATTGGCCACTTGACCCAAGTTGACCCAACTTGACCTAAAAAGTCAAAATGTGTCAAAACTTAATCTAAGCCAAATTGATTGAAACTAATGGGTCAAGTTCATTCCAAATCACTTGTTGAACTTGACCAAAGTCCCAATTGACCTTGAACCCAACTTGACCTAAAAGGTCAAATTGAGCCAAATCTAAAAATAAACCAAATTGATTGGAAACAAGGATACCAATCCATTTCAAATAATCAATAAATATAAACCAACCCATGATCTAACCCAAATAGGTCAAATGGGTCAAATTGGTCAACTTGACCCATTTGACCTAAATGAAATCAAATGAACCAAAGCCAAATCTCAACTAAAGTGAACCAAACCAAAGTTGCCAAAACATTTCAAATGATCATATGAACTTGACCAAACCCTTGGTTTAACCTAATTTGACCAATTGGTCAACTTGACCCAAGTTGGCCCATTTTGACCTAAATGGGTCAACATGATCCAAATCATATCAAATCAACACCAAATTCTTTGAAAATAGGCCTAACCTATTTTTCAATCATACAAAACATATTCAAATTGAAATCCAAGCCAAATGACCATTTTACCCATAGACCATCGGGTAACCTAAAATCAAAACCACTTGTAACTTGGTAAATTTTTTTTCATGGACAATTGGCATCCTCTTAGTGGACCAAATGGTCACAAATGGACATGGTGCACTTGACCCAATCAGTTTGGGTCAGCCCAACCCAACCTAAGGCTAAAATCAACCACCCACTTAAAAATTGAGCACATGGGATCCCTCCTCCACTCAATTAAAGCACATGGAAGCTTCACTACTCCACTCCACACTCAAAACCAAACCATGTGCAAGTCCTAACAACCTAACAAAACCATTGAATAGGGTGCATTAGATCAAAATGGCAGGCCATCTAATTCACCTAGGGGGAGATATACTCTCCCTAATTCCACTTGAATTCACAAGATACACTCTCAATTGAGCTAAAGAAGCTCAGAACAAGCATTTGAAAGTCTCCCCAAGCTTCCTTGAGTGAATTAGAATTCTCCATTTTTAGTTTCTGTAAACTAAAAATAAGGGAGGCCAAGGCAATTTCCACTTTGCGCATTACTGAATATCAACTCAATTCCTCTTGCAAGCATATTTAGAGGATTCAATCGAGTAGATCCAAACCTTTTTCCAAGTTCTCATGGCAAGGGAGGTGGGACTTCGATCAAAGCCAAGCCCAATTGAAGGAGAGCTTGGTCCATATGAAGATCCACTCAACCAAATCACCTCAAATCTTCAATAGGGCTTCGTCTCCACTAGACGAAGCTATCTCAATAGATTCAAGCATTGGTGATAGCCTCCAATGAGGTATGCCTTCAAAACAAGCTTAAAGTAAACATGGTGTGGTCCTTTGTGATAGAAATTCTCACCTCATGAGAATTTGACTATTAGTTCTTTGCCCCCCTTTACTCCAAGATGGAGTGGGTAAAATTTGAGTTCAATCCGAGCTCAATCGAGCTCATATCATGCCATGGAAGGTGGACGGTTCCCCTTTCCCATAGCAAAACTTTGTTATGGATCATGGGCCATCCATCCGCACATTTTGATGGAAGACCATGATCAAGACATGTAGGAATATCTGATTAATACCTTAATAATGTGGTATGTATCTCCCATCCGATCCTTGATCGGACGGGTGAGGAAAGCACGTAGCACCACCGATGATGCGGTGCTATGATGTGACAACATAAGTGGCCTCTTCAGTCGTACCACATGGAAAGCACGCGTAGCATCAACCTCCACATGGTGCCGACGGGATTAGCTATTTTAATTAAGGATTTAATTAATTATTCTTAATGGCTGAATCTTCATAATTGCATAACTAATTCTAGAAAATCATAAAATTATAAGGTAAAATGCATTATAAAGATAATTTAGAGGAGAATATTCTAAAATTTTTTTCAATGGGTTTTGATTAGTGTATTTTCCTCAATTAAAGTTTTATGGAAAACTTAATAACCCTAATTACTCCCATATTATCCCACTGATTAATTCCAAACTTCTCATGTGCATTTAGGGGGATGATTTCTACTTCCCCTAATTTTCTTGGGAATATTGATGGGTTAATTAGGGGGTCAATTAATGAATCCTTAATTACTCTCTTTATGTAATTAAGGGTAATTAAGCATATGAATAGTGGTTTAATCCATTTATTAAGTTAATTAAGCCTTGCTTAAGTAGATAAGAGGTTTTGGAATGGATTTGGGGAATTTTCCCTAAGCCATTCCCTAAACCCCTTTTCTTTCTTAATCCAAACTTAATTAAGGGTTAATCCCCTAATCACTTACTTAATAAATTTGATTTTCAAATCAAAACATTCAAGAACTTAATCAATCCATCTTGGGTAGATGCTTAGGTGTTCAATAACCTAAGTAGCTTAAGAAAATCAACATCCAACCCACATGTGTGGGAAGGGTTATGAAAGCACTTAAATTAAACCCTTTAACTTAATTAATCACTAATTGTGAGCCAATTGCAGTAGGTCCTTTCTTTCCTAGGTGCATTACTGATTTAAATTTTTTGTGTGGTTTTATGTCATACATTGGCTCATAATTATTTGATTAAATATGTTAAAGTGGTGTAGGTAAGGGCTAATTAACACACTTAATTCACACCTTAACCAACCAAAGCATAAAATTGATCTAATCACCTAAAAATTGAACTTAAATAACACACACATGGGGGAATGGGTTAGGACTAGTAAACTCATCTCACATTTCTCAAATTGAAATCAAACTCAAACAAAATTCAAACTCTCTTTGAAACAAATTTGATGTATTTTAAATAATTCTATTTCATAGGATTATCTTTAGGAATTAATTAGGGTGAATGAATTTACATGCTTTCATCACTTTATTTCTTTCCTAGCATGCTAAATGTGTGTATCATATGAAATTCATGCATTCATGCCTTTTAAAAATCAAATTAAAAATGAGATATTTCCTTTATGTCAAATTGCATGTTTTGGCTAAAGTAAGAATATGAATGGCTATTATCACTATTAAATCTAAAAATTATTTAAAACTTATAAATCAAATATCAAAACTAAAAGGTATGTTACTTATAATTATTTATAAGCTTGCATGTGAGTAAAATATAAAGATGTGCATAGTTTGGCTTTCCTTCTCTTTTCTTTCAGCATAGTTTTGAATAGGATTTGGCAAAGTGTATAGTTCATTTGAAAAGAACACAACACTTGCTTAAATCCATTCCTATTCAATCCTATATTATTACTTAAGAAGGATATCTACACTTACACATATAAATTGCATAAATAAATCAGGCAAACAAATATAAACTTTTGCATCTTTCTTTTTCCATTCATTTCTTTTGTACATGCATATGTATTTAAGGAAAGTGGTATATTAGTCTGGACAACCTCGGGTTGTGAGACTTTAAGTAGCCCTAAGTAGGTCTTGTACCTTACACCCTTGGTGCTAATAATGACACCGTACTCACTTATGCCTTTCATACACATAAATATGAAAAATGGATAAAAGAATCCCTCTTTTATAATTAATGAAAATCATGCATCATAAAGCATCCAAATTTTCTTAAGTAATACTACTTAGCATTAATCATTAAGGTGTGCTAAACATCCCCATTTGTATGTATAGATATGCTTAGGATTTATCCATATGCATGTTACACATGTTGGGAAAGAAATGAAGTGATGTGTGTTTTGTGATATTAACTCACTTTACTTAATCTTAAAATGCCTTTATTTTTGAATAGGTTTGTTTACGGAAAATCTAAACTTATGATTAATTAAAACACATAATAAAATATTCAGTAAACAAAAATTATACATGAATCCACCTTAGAAATTACTTAAGGTAAGGAGGAAATAAAAGTTCTCATCTCTTTTCCTCTCTTTATAACTTAGTAATTAATTGTAAGATTCACTCAAACCTAATCAAAACACAAAATAAAATTAACCCAAAACAACTAAACAACTTAAATTGAAACCACCATCTAAGTTGAACATTTTCATACTTTAGAAATCTAAACCTTAAAACCCTAGCTAAGCATACCACACAAACCTTAAATGGCACACACATTAGGCTAAGTCACCACTTCTAGTCGTATGTAAGGGTGGTGCATGGTTTGATGTTTGCTTTTATTTTGTGATGTTTTGTTTTAGTCTGGATGTTATGGTGTATGTGCGTAGACTGAATGGTAGGATGATTTAGTCTAATCATTATCTTCTGTAGGGGATTGTGCTTAAGGCGCATTGTAATAAAAATATAAAATTGCTTTTGCTATGCAGGTGCTTATGCCCCTAAGCATAATCCAAAATAGGCAAGGTAAACTTGGTTACCCATGTGTGGGGTGATAAGTCTAATTTATATATATGCATGCTTGGGATTGTATGGTTTGTTTAGCTAATCTCTATTTTGCAGGTTTTAGTTAGATTTATTTTTTCCCATTTTCATGTAATTTTGCAATTAGGATTTTGGAATGATTGTAATGTGGGATTAGTATGAACATTGGTTATAAGATTACATCTTATGTACCATGTGAATTCTTTGGAGCAACCACATTCCAACCATAAAAAAAAAGAAGCAAACAAAAGAAGAAAGAAGAAAAAAAAAGAAAGAAGAAAGAAAAAAAGAAGAATGAGGACCCCCCATAACATGAATAACCTCATCTAAAGCCTAAGTTAAAAATCAAGATAAAAGAATTAGCAACCTCTTAGCTGGATGTTGTCTTACTTTTCTAACATCATGCATAAAGAGTATATTGTTTCACTCTTGATTAGAGTGCTTCCACCTTTGCCAGAGAACTTGGCTTGACCTGTGAGAACCATGGTGGAAACACACCTCCTTATCTTGCTGATTTTGGCCCATAATCTAACTTCTCATGCATCAGGCATAAAGAATCCTAAACCATATGTCAAATTGATTGTCCAAAAATAAAAATAATATGATAAAACTTTGTTTTAGATTTAAGTCATTAAAGCATGCCTTACATGATCTAGTCTCTTAGAGAGTGTGTTTATGCACTTAGTCTCTTTCTAAATAAACAATAACTTAGCTATCTTGCAAAAGCATTTGACTTGCCTACATATTTTAAAATTATAAGAAGAGTTAGTTGGCAGCCACCCCTAGGTGATTGTAAGTCCAACAGTCAGGTGGTTTATTCTCTCTTGTGGAGGTAAACCAAATACCCATTTTGTCTTAAACTTAGGTCATGCTTTTGGCCCTCGCCAAAGCTCCCTAGATTCAAGTTCTAAGGTTGCTTCTCCCTTTTGCACTCCATAAGCATAAATCCTCACCTCTTAGGCATTTTCATGACCTTGTATCATGGAATTATATGCCCTAGCATTTTAATAAAAATTCAACCCAAACAAATTAATTCAATTTCAAAAAATGTAAAGCCCAATCATAGGTTAGTTTTGGATGCTTACTAGGCTTCCTAGTATCTTAAGCATCCCCTACTTATTTTTATTTGGCTTTGATAAGAACTCCCTCTTCTTGATCGATCCCACTTGACTTTATAAAAATAAACCAATAGATTGATAGTCCTACCTTTTTGAAATCTTTGGAGACAACGATCATTTACCTTAATCGAGAGTATTCATAAGGAATCTTGTTCCTTAGGATGTAATTAATTATGGGGCTTGTAGGGAACTTAACGAACCCGATTTAAAATAAACCCTGCTTTACTTTTCCATGTAAAGTAGAGGAAGAATCTCTGGTACATTCTGAAGACCCATAGTCCATAGGAGTCCTTATTAAGGTGGTTAGGTCCATTGTAGGGTGGTGACTTCTTTCTCTTGAGATAGTACACCTTTCCTCAATGTCATACCCGATCACCCTAACAAGAACATTTTTAGATCTACGAGGCATCCCAACACGGCATAATTTTATATATATATTTCTATTTTCATTTATCCTTCTTTTTTGAAAGGGAAGGGGATAGGTGAAGGCAGAGATATATATAAAATTTTTTCCACACATACCCACTAAGTTTCTAGTCATATCAATCATAAATTATCCTTTTAGAACTTTTTGTTTTACTATTATCCACTCCAAAGACTTATCAAAAGTAGACTCAAAATTTATTTCTTATATTCTTTTTTTTTTCTCTCCATTTCTTTGAATTTACAAATCGTTCACATGATTTATCCTTTAGATTCCAAATCAATGTGTATTATTAGAGCTTTACTTCTTCTCTTTTTCTTCTTTTCTTTCTCTTATTCTTTATTTTTATACATTTTTTTTCATTTTCTTTTCTTTCTTTTTTATTTTTATTTCAATTTTTTTTTCTATCCTTTTTTCAAGTCTTTATTTATATTATGTTCTCTAGAGGGGATTTCTTGTCTTTCCTTTCCATAGGATATTTTATATCAAGTATGACTTGAGGAGGTTGCCACTAACTGGGCAATAAAGAATCAAGTTAAGTTCCAATCAAACACTCCTCTATCTCCTTAGAGAAGGTGAGGGTGCACTCATTATTTTAGCTTAGTGGGCAGCCTTCCAAGATAGTTTGGGACCTTAATATCAACCTTCAGAATAGTTTGATTCCCTTATTTTGGATTGTGAGGTGTATCGTAAGAAGGATTTAGAATTTTATTATTTCTAATGACTAGTTTGCTTCTTCCTATGGTATTGATCAAAGTGGTAGGACCATGCCACTACAACAATTGGCTTTTGTGATATCTTTTGAAAGAAAGGTAGAATTGATGTCTACCTACTCTTGTCGACAGTGACAACACAAAAGTTTAAAATTGGGGTATCTCTACCCGAGTTGGAATCCTTAAAGACATCAAGTCCATCAGTACTACTATTTTATGGATTATGATCATTATTATGATTTTCATTTTGAGAGTTGTCTTCTTTTGTGAATTAGGATTCAAATCATTTGAGTCATACTTATCTAGAATGGATAAGACATACTCAAAAATCCTTATTGATCTTATTCTTGGCTCTTGCAGGAACTTTTATGGCCTTTCTCCTTTGGTTAGGGAAACTTAGAGTAAGACTGTAGGTCAAACTAAAGAAGTGGCTTCTTACCTGCCACCTCATCTCTACTGATGGTCGTAAGGGATGGATTCTCTACATTTCTGGAAAGAGAACCATATTAGACCTTCGCTTGAATGTTGTTGATTTGAATTGTTAACTTGATTTGATTGTTGAATTGGAACCCTCATTTAACAAATTTAGGTATGCTAAATGGGGTTCAAATATTGGAGAGAGTTTGGATTTTTTTTTGGATGAAAGACTTTGAATTTGATTTAAATTTAGAACCCACATTCAACAAATTTAGGTATGTTAAATGGGGTTCAAATGTTTTGGAGAGGCTCTTAATTGATGCATCCATTGGCTCACATTTGAATTTGATTTTATGTTTGGGACCCTCATTTAACAAATTTGGGTATGTTAAATGGAGGTCAATTGACTTTGTTTTGGATTTGATTTTGGAATCTTCACATAGCAAATTTATGTATGCTAAAGGAGATTCAAGTGCCTATTTGAAAACAATTTTTGAAAGCATTTTTGTTGTTTACCATGATGTGTGTCACGTGTTTGATTTGTTGAATTTGATTTGAAAATGGGATCCTTACTTAGCAAATTTAGGTATGCTAAGTGAAGTCCAATGTGTTTGATGTATTTTGATTTGATTTTGAAAAATGAGACCCTTACTTAACAAATTTGGTATGTTAAGTAGGTCTCAAGTGTGTTTGATGAGTTTATTTTATTTTGTTTTGAAAGAGAGAATTTCTATTTAACAAATGTGGTATGTTAAAAAAAGTACAATTTGATTTCAATTTTAAAAGGTGGGATTCTCATTTGACAAATTTGGGTATGTCAAATGGAGTTCAAGTGTGTTTGATTTAATTGTGATTTTAAAAAGGAAACTCTACTTAGCAAATGTGGGTATGTTAAGTAAAGTCCACTTTGATTTTGATTTTGAAAAAAGGAATTCTCATTTAACAAATTTGGGTATGTCAAATTGAATTCAAATGTGTTTTAATTTTTAGTGATTATGAAAAAGGGGACTTCCATTTAAAAAATTTAGGTATGTTAAATAGAAATCAATTATATTTTCCTTTTTGATTTTCAAAGATTGGATATTTGTATGTGATGTTGCTTTTGAAAAGAGAAATTCCAACTTAGCACATGTAGGATGAGCTAAATGAAATTTTATTTTTCTAACATGATCTTTTGAAAATAAAATATTCATTCAACAAGCAAAGGTGCATTGAATGGAGATTACTATTTTGAAATATGTGCTTTTGGAAAAATGATTTTAAATTTTGAAAAGAACCTCCATGCATCAATCATGGATATTGCTGCATGAGGTTTAGTTATCTTTAAATGCAGATATTTTGTCATGTGAATTTTAATTTGAGAAATGATTTTTGGAAGTATATATTATTTTGCAAATAGTTTATTTCTTAAGTATGAGATGAACCTTGGCTCACCAAGAGAATGGTAAAGAGGTTCTAAATCTTTAGTTATCTCCTTTAGTTAATTCAAATTTTTAATGCCTACTAGGGGACCTAATAGGGGTTTGAAGACCTATATGGAGTGAGGTCTTAAAACCTAAAGGATGTTAACCAGCTCAACTTAAGGATGAAATAGGCAAATATAGTCTTGGACCCATATAAAATACAAGTCCACTATCAATGTTTGGAGACAATAATTGCTACTAGAGATGGAGAGAGGAACCCTCCTTAGTAGAGTCACCAAAAAAATCTATGGTTTTTATTTTTGAGATGTGGGACACCACGCAGATCTTAGGGGTACTTATTGAAATGATCAAGTACAACATTAAAAAAAGATGTACTATCTTGAAAGATAGAAATCATCACCCTATAATAGACCTAATCACCTAATAAGGACTCCTAAGGCATGATGGGTCTTCAAATGTACTAGAGATCTTTCCCCTACTTTACATGGAAAAGTAAAGTAAGATTTATATTAACCCGAGTTCATTAAGTTCTCTATGGAGGCAAGCCTCCATAGTTAATTACATCTAAGGGGTGTGAATCCCTTAAGAATACTCTCAATTAAAGTAGCAATTAAAGTCTCCAAAGATTTCAAGGCTAGACTTTCAAAGGATTAGTTGTATTGGAAAATTAAGTGGGAAAACTTAAGGAGAAGACTTATTATCAAAGCTAAAGGAAATGAGTAGGGAGTGCCCTTGATACTAGGAAAACTAGTGAGCATTTCATTCTATCTTATAATTAGGCTTTATAATTTTGAAATTGAAGAGAAGATCAATTTTGTTAAAGTTGACATTTCATTAGAAAGCAAGGACTTCTAATCCAACAACACAAGATTATGGAGATGCCTAAGAGGTGAGGATTTATGCTTGTTACTCGAAAGAAATAGCAACCTAGGATCCTAAATCTAGGGAGCTTTGGCATAAGCCAAAGTGACCTAAATCTAAGCTAAAATGGGCATACGATTTAACTCCATAAGAGAGGATAAACCAACCAATTGTTGGACTTACAACCGCTTAGAGTGGCAGCTAGCTAACACCTCCTATGCTTTAAATCCATGAAGTTTGGTCATATTAATTGCAAGATTAGTTAGGATGTTGTTTAATTAGAAAGAAACTAAAGTTCTTAAACCCACTCCCTAAGAGACTAGAGCATGAGTGGTATGAGCATATGACTTAGTCTAGTGCAAAATCATTTCAAATTTTATTTATTTTGATACTTTATTTTGATAAAGGCTTCAGGATTTTGAGGCCTACTTGCATGATGAAATAAGGTTATTTACTAAATCAGTAAGAAAGGGTGTTTTTCAACACAAGGGATGCCCTCATTGGTCAAGCATTCCCCAATTAAGCAAGGATGGTAATCCCCTATTTCAAGAGTGAAAAATATGATGTGCATGTTGTTGGCCATTCAACATTTAAGGGTGGGGTTGTTAAATCTTTTAATTATCTTGATTTATGTCATAGGCTTTATGTGAGGTTATGAATTGTTTAAAACTTTAGTTATGAGTTGTAGTTGGTTAGAAAGGTTAATTTTTTTCGAAGAACCTAATCACATTCCATGCCACACATTCAAACATCAAACATATAAAGAAACTAAGAAAGCATGCCATCCTAATTGTGCACTTTAAACACAACATCAAATACTATTTATAGCTAACGTAAAAGAATAATAGGCCAGTGTGGTCGGGTGCCTCCATACAACTCAAATAAAAAAGGGTAGCTGAGCCCTACCCTTATACAACCGGTACATAAAAGAATAATTTACAATTTACAAATGATAAATGCTATGGGGGTGTTCAAGTATTTATGTCTTTATGTATCTTCCTCCTTCTTTGATTTATTTTGCTCCACTTCAAAGGAATCACATGGCTTCCCAAGATAAAGCCTTCTAGCCAATGCTCATCCTTATCCTCCCATAGCACTAATCCTAATTCCTAATGCAAAATGACATTAAAAATAGGAAAAGTAAATCTAACTACACTTGCAAGACAAGTGTTAGCTAAATACACATACAACAAAAGCAGTTTTACTTATAATTTGAACTTACCACCTTGCACATGGGTAACCAAGCCCACTTGACCTAACTTAGATTATGCTTAGGGGCTTAAGCAACCTGTAAAGAGAGAATTTATAAGCAACCACTTAAACATAATCCCCTATAGAAAACATGATTTGGCTAATCACGACCTACCATCCAGTCTACAAAACATACACCCTAACATCTAGTCCAAAATAATACATCACAAAACAAAACATACATCACACCATGCATTGTCCTAACATAAGGCTAGAAGTGGTGACTTAATCTCTTGTGTGTGTCTTAAGGCTTGTGTGGTATGTCCTAACTAAGCTTTAGAATTAAGATTTTCTAAGTGTAGAAAGATTCAACTTGAAGGGTGGTTTCACTTCAAGTGCTTTAGTTGATTTACAAGTTTTAATTTGTGTTTTCTTTTGTTTCATATGACCTACACTTAGAAACTAAGTGTTGTAAAGATAAGAAAAGAGGTTGCCCTCTTTGATCCCTACCTTAAACCACTTTATAAAGCATGTTAATTTTATTTTGTTCTCTTAGTGAATGGCTTATTACACATTTTAGATTAATCCTAAGTTTAGGTTCTCTTTAAATAATTTTATTCAATGTGAAAGGTTGCTTAAGATTAATCTAATTGAAATACTATCACATGACACATGCTAAATCATTCCTTTCCATCACATGTAACATGCATATGATTAAGTCTTTTGTATACCTACACATACAATATATTTTAGCACACTTGAATGATGGATGTGAGTATGTACATTTGAAGCTTTTTATTTCCCTCTGATTGAATTATTTTATCATATTAATTTAAGGCTCTATCTAAATTATTATGTAAAAATACATAGGGATGAAATTAAACAGGTATGTTTCATTGTTAACCAAGGAAGTGAAGTAATCAAATGACCTCCTTGGGCTAGCTAAAGCCTCATATTCCTGGGATGTCCAGACTATATACCGTTACATTCAAATCATATGTAAATTTACATGCATGAACATAAGAAAGAGAGCTCTAAATCACATGTTCAATTAGTTCAATCACTTGAACAATTGAAAATCCCTATATTTTTAATAAAAAGGAAGGATTACCATTCTCTAATTAAATACACACATGTATGTATAAAAGACATAAGCAAGTACATGCCTTTGTTAAACTAGGGAAGTGAGGTAATCAAATGACCTCCATAGGGCTAGCTAAAGCCTCATATTCTTGGATGTCTAGACTATATACCATTTTTCTTAAATACATACACATGTATTCATAATTTGAACAATGAAAATCATGCATAAAATGATATTTAGTTTGACTGAATCATTTATGTATATGAATTTAATTCTCATCCAAATTCTAGTATTGAAATACATAAGAATGTATTAAAATGGAGTATGTGCCATTGTTAAACCAGGGAAGTGAGGTAATCAAATGACCTTCTTAGAGCTAACTAAAGCCTCATTCTCGGGATGTCCAGACAATATATCGGTTAACATTCTCACTTACATAAATCAATACATGAATAAAAGGAAAGGAGCTTCACTTCATACATTTAAGTTATGATCATATATATCTCTTATGTATTTATAACTAGCATTCATAGCATATGTAACCATTCATTTACAAGCTTTGGAAAATACATTTTGATTTAATAGTGATAATAGCCACACATATTATAAATTAAATCAATACATGCAAGCTTAACATAAAGGAAAACCATTTGATTTTATTAATTTTGAAAAGATGAATGTATGATTTCAAATGTCATACAACATTTAACATTATTGGAAAGGAATGAATAAGCATAAACATGTGATTTCATTCTATTAAAATTAATTCTAAGGACAATCAAATAAAATAAAAGCATTTAAAAAAACCAAGGCTTTTAATTATCACATTCAATTTCATATTTGATTTGAAAATGAAAAGTTTGCTGATTGTATCCCATTCCCATGTTTATGATTTAATTTGGTTTAATGAAAAGTAATTAAGTTGATTTTATGGGTTAATTAGGTTGTACTATGCATTAAATCCATCAATTAACCCTTACCTATGTTGCCTTAATTTAATTAACCATACCCTAAACTAAAACCTAAACCCTAAACCTAAAATCTAAACCCTAAACTCTAAACCACTAAAAACATAAACCCTAAACACTAAACCTAAACCTTAAATCCTAAACCCAAAACCTTAAAACCCGAAACCATAAACCCTAAACTCTAAACCCTAAAACCCTAAACCATAAACCCTAAACTCTAAACCCTAAAACCCTAAACCATAAACCCTAAACCTTAAACCCTAAACCCTACAACACTAAACCCTAAACCCTAAACCCTAAACCTTAAACTCCAAACCCTAAACCTTAAACCCTAAACCCTAAACTAATCCGAAACTTAAAACCCTAAACCCTGGAAACCTAAAACCTTAACCTAAAATAAATCAAACCAAAAATTAAATAAATAAAAAATGTAAACTAAAAAAATAAAAATAAAATAAAATAAAAACTTAAACTAAAATCTAATCTTAAACCTAAATCCAAACCTAAGCCTAAAAATAAAAAAAATAAAAAATAAATGCTAAGCTAAAATAAAATAAATAAAAACCTAATTTAAACTAAAAAAATAACATAAACCTAAATATAAAAATCTAAATAAAATAAAAACTAAACTTTAAATTAAAATAAAAAATTCAAAAAAAACTAAAATAAAAACTAAATAAACCTAAACTAAACTAAACTAAACAAAAATAAAGAAATCTTAAACCTAAACATAAAATAAACTAAACCTAAACCTAAACTACAAAATAAAACCTAAAACTAAACCTAAAAGGGAAACCTAAAAGCAAAACCAAAAAAAATAAAATAATAACTTAAACCTAAACCTAAAAATAAAAAATAATACCCAAACTAAAAAAATAAAATAAAAATAAAACTAAACTAAAAAATAAACTTAAACTTAAACCTAAACCTAAAAAATATACTAAAATAAAAAACTTAAATTAAAATAAATAAATCTAAAATAAATAAAAAAAAATAAATAAAAGTAAAAATAAACCTAAATAAAAATAAAAAATAAAATAACTAAAATAAATAATAAATAAACTAGATAAACTAAATAAACCTAAACCTACCAATTTACTTAATTTAAAAATTAATAAATTAAAAAAATCTTAAACCCTAAACCCTAAACCTACAACCTTAAACCCTGAACCCTAAACTTGCCACCCTAAATGCTAAGCCATAAACCTACAACCCTAAACCTATAACACCCTAAACCCTAAACCTTAAACCTTCAACCTTCAACCCTAACCCCTAAACTCTAAATGCTAAACCCTAAATCATAAACACTAAGAACTTAAACCTAAACTAACCTAAACCTACAACCTTAAACTTAAACTAAACCCTAATTTAAACTCCACTTAAACTCCTAAACCCTAAACCCTAAACCTTAAACCCTAAACCCTAAACCTTAAACTCTAAACCCTAAAATTAACCCTAAACCTTAAACCATAAACCCTAACCTTAAACCCTAAGCCTACAACTCTAAACCTACAACCCTAAACCCTAAACACTAAACCCTAAACCCTAAAACCCTAAAACTCTAAACCCTAAACCCTAAACCCTAAACCCTTAAACCTAACCTAAACCCTAAACTCTGAACCTAAACATAAAGTAACTAAATAAATATAAAAATAAACTTAATCCCTAAAACTTACTAATCCTAAACCTAAACCCTAAGAATGTGCAACCTTGATGGTAGGAACATCACCGTCAATTAGGCTCAGTCTAGATCTGGTGGTGGAGGTGGTGATTATCGTAGTGGTTGTGGGGGATTTGGAGGTGCTAGTGGATATGGAACTGGTGGTCAGAGTAGTGGTGGTTATGGAGGAAGGAGGAGCCATGGAGGTTACAACTGTGGTAGTGGCAGAGGGAGAGATCAGGGTTAAGATGGCGGATCCAGCTTCTCGATATGATAGGGTAGTTTTGATGGGAACTGGAGAAACTGAAGAACGATCGATCTAATCTAGTGCTTAAGAAACTGTATATTTATAGTAGAGATAATTTTAGTTATCTAGGTTGTTGATTTGCTCTATGTGTGCTTATTTTTGATATATGTCGATGTTTGTGTCATAAAAAACTTGGTGCTACTTGGTTGATGAAATCGAAGACAAGAAATGTTGAATTTGAATTTATTCTCTATTAAAAAAACCTTAAACCCTAAACCCTAAACCCTAAACTAAACCCTAAACCCTAAACCTAAAACCTAAACCCTAAACCTAAATCCTAAAGCCTAAACAATAAACCCTAAACCTTAAATCTTAAATCTAAACCCTAAATCGTAAACCCTAAAACCCTTAACCATTAACCCTAAAATGTAAACCCTCAAACCCTAAACCCTTAACCCTAAACCCTAAACCCTACAACCCTAAATCCTAATCCCTAAACCCAAAACTAACCCAAAACCTTAAACCCTAAACCTTAAAAACTTAAAAGCCTAAACCTAAACTAAATAAAACCTAAAAATAAAATAAATAAAAAAACCTAAACCTAAATAATATAAAAAAACATAAAAATAATAAAAAAACTAAATAAAATAAAAAAAAACCTATAATAAAAAAAATCTAAAAAATAATAAAATAAAAACTAAATAAAAACCTAAACCTAAAATAAAAATATAATAAACAAAATAAAATAAACCTAAACTAAAATAAATAGAATTAAAATAAATAAAACTTAAACCTAAACCTAAACCTAAACCTAAATAAAATAAAATAAAATAAATTTATAATAAACCAAAACCTAAACTAAAAAATGAAACCTAGAAATAAACCTAAAATACAAACATTAAAGCTAAACCTAAAAAAATAAAATAAAAATCTAAACCTAAACCTAAAAGTAAAAAATAAAACCTCAACCTAAAAATAAAAATAAAAATAAAACTACATTTAAAAATAAACCTAAACCTAAACCTAAACTTAAAAAATAAACTAAAATAAAAAACCTAAAATAAATAAACTAAACTAAATAAAAATAAAATAAACCCAAATAAAAATAAAATAATAAAATAAACTTAAATAAATAATAAATAAACTAAATAGACCTCAACGTACTAGTTTACCTAATTTAAAATAAATATATCAATAATAAAGAAAAAATGCTGAACCCTAAACTCTAAACCCGAAACCCTAAACATTAAATCTTAAACCATAAACCATAAACCCTAACCCAAACCCTAATCCCAAAACCTTAAACCCTAAACCCTAAACCTTAAAACTATCCCTAAACCAAAAACCCAAAACCTTAAACTCTAAACCTACAACCCTAAACCTACAACCCTAAACCCAAAAGCCTAAACCCTAAAAAAGTAAACCCTAAACCTAAATTAACTAAATAAATAAAAAAATAAACATAAACCATAAAACCTAATAATCCTCAACATAAACCCTAAGAATGGGCAAAACCTTGACAGAAGGAACATCACCGTCAACCAGGCTCAATATTGATCTAAGTGGTGGAGGCAAATGAGTAAGCGATGATTATTAGTGGTGGTGGGGGATCTGGAGGTACTGGTGGAAATAGAACTGGTGGTCGCAGCAGTGGTGGTTATAGAGGTGGGAGGAGGGATGGAGGTTGCAGCCATGGTGGTGTGGGAGGGAGAGATCGAGGATATGATGGTGGATCCTGCTACTCCAGAGGCGAGGTGGTTCTGGTTAGAACTGGAGAAACTAAAGAACAGTCGATCCAATTTGTGGCTTAAGGAACTATGTCTTTACAGTAGAGATAGTTATAATTATCTAGAGTTTTTTATTTTTTGAATGCGTGCTCATTTTTTATCTATGTCAACGCTTGTGTCTTAGAAAACTTGGTGTGCTACTTGGTTGATGAAATCAAAAAGAAGAAATGTTGAATCTGAATTTAATCTTTGTTAAAAAAACCATAAACCCTAAACAAAAACCTTAACCCTAAACCTTAAACCCTAAAACCCTAAACCAACCCAAAACCCTAAACCCTAAACCTTCCCTAAACCTTAAACCATAAACCTTAAACCTTAAACCCCAAAACCCTAAACCCTAAACCCTAAACCCTAAAACCCTAAACCCTAAATTCAACCCTAAACACTAATACCTAAACCAAAGCCTAAACCTAAAACTTAAACCCTAAAACTTAAAACCCTAAACTAAATAAACCTAAACCTACAAGTTTACTTAATTTAAAAAAAACTATAAACCCTAAACCTTAAACCCTAAACCCTAAAGCCTAAATGCTAAACTCTAAACCCTCTAAACTTTAAAAAAAACCCTAAACCTTAAACCCTAAACCCTAAACCCTAAATCCTAAACACCAAAACCTAAACCCTAAACCCTAACCCTAAACACTAAACCATAAACCCTAAAACCTAAACCTAAACCTAAATTAACTAAATAAATAAATCAAAACTTGAAAACCTAATAAACCTAAACCTAAACCCTAAGAATGAGCAAAACCTTGATGGCAGGAACATCGCAGTCAACTAGGCTCAGTCCAGATCTAGTGATGGAGGTGAAGGTGGAGGTGGCAGTTATCATAGTGGTGGTGGGGAATCTAGTGGTGCTGGTGGATATGGAACTGGGGGTTGGAGCAATGGTGGTTTTGGAGGTAGGAGGAGCGTCAGAGTCTACAGTCATGGTTATGGTGGAGGGAGAGATCGAGGATATGATGGTGGATCCCACTACTCAAGATACGAGGGTTGTTTTGATGGGAATTAGAGAAATTGAAGAATAGTCGTTTCGATCTACTATTTATGAAACTGTGTCTTTATAGGAGAGATGGCTCTAGTTATCAAGGGTTTTTGATTTGCTCTATGCGTAGTCATCTTTTATCAATGTTGATGCTTGTGTCTTAGAAAACCTGGTGTGCTACTTGGTTGATGAAATAAAAAAAATGAAATGTTGAATCCAAATTTGTTCTCTATTAAAAAAAACCATAACCCTAAATTGAAACCTAAACTTAAAAACTAAACCCTAAACCCTAAAAACCTTAAACCAACCCTAAACCTAAAACCCTAAACCCTAAATTATAAACCCTTTTGAAAAAAGGTTTCCATCTTCCCTCAAAATGTCACTGTTGCTATCCTTTTGAAAGTGTGGATTTTTTTTTGTGAATGGCCCTATTACTGTTAGAATGTGAAATTGGTATGATAATATTTTTAATACTTTCCACTTTAATGGTTCATTTTCTATTATGCAGCTCCTTGAAGCATGTTTCTCTCATACTTCTAAGGATCATGTTAAAATTATTTTAGCTATTACTATTCTTTGAAATATTTGTATGGATAAAAATGATGCTAAGCATCATAATATTTCTATGAATTATAACCATATCATTTCTAATCCAAATATAAATTTTTTTCTCTTTTCAAAGCCAATCTTCTTACTCACTCCAATTTTAAAGCATAAGTCTGTGGCCTTGAAATTTAGGATTATCATTCCTCCCTGTAATGTCTCTCCTACCCAAAAAATTATATACTAGATTAAACCTAATTATCATTACATTAAGGTTAACATTGATGGCTCGATTTCTAATAGCTACTATGGCTATGGTGATATTTTGAGAGATCACAATGGTAAGGTTATCTCTTGTTTTGTTTACCCTTTAGAGCCTTGTTCCATTTTATTTGTTGAACTTAAAGGCATTCATCATGGCATTTCCATTTGTTTACAATAACATTTTCATAAGATTTGGTTTGAAGTTGATGCTCTCCTTCTTTTAGATCTACTGAAATCTAATGCTCATGGTAATACTGAAGTGTATTATTTACTTAATCATACTAGGAGGCTTCTTGCTAACCTAGATTTCAAATTTCTCATATTTATAGGAAAGCCAACTCTTGTGCTAACTTTCTTGCCAATTTGGGGGCCAAGTCTTCTTATTTACAAATGTTTTCTAATGATGACATACCTTTCCTTTTAAGGGGTCTTGTTAATCTAGACAAAATTGGTTTGTCTTATATTAGAAGGTTTTAGCTCTTCTTACCTCCTTTGGGGATTTGGCTTTCTCCATGTTGATGTTTTTGATCAGTACTGGTTTTCTGCTTTGCTGGTTTGGTCTTGCATTTTTTCTTCAGCTAAATCTATTTTTAGTCTCCAATTTGAGTTCTTCCCATTCTTTGGGTGGGATGGGGTTTTCTTTCCATTTATTAGATTTTTGCTATATTTTTTCTGGTTTATTTTCTCTCTCACCCTGATAGAGGTGTTTGTAGCTGGTGGAGGCTATTGGGTTTTGCTTGTCTTCTGGTTGGTGTGTTTCTCATTATTGGTTGGATCTCTCTGTAGCCTATTTTGTTTATTTTGGATTTTATGGTTGGTTGTTTGTTGGTGTTGCCTGGCTATGGGTTTTTTCCCTTTCTAGGTGTTTCTCATGCTAGTTTTGTTACCTTCCTGTTGTGGTGGTTGTTTTGTCACCTTATTGGTTGCTGATTAGGATTGTTTTTCCAATTGTTTTTGGTTGTCCATTCTCTCTTGAGTCTCACCCTTTCCAACTGATCCTGTCCTTTTGGATTTTACTTGTGCTATTTGGGGTGTGGGTTTTTTGGTTGGGGCATGCTCATCAAAAGGTGGCTGTTGGCACTTGTGTTTTTGTGGTTTTAGTCCTGGTGCTAAGAGGGGTTGTGTGGCCTTGAGGGATCTTTGTTTTATTTTTTTAGTTAGAGAACTATTTTCTTGGGGCTATTTATCCTTACTTTATTGCTGCTCTGGATGAGTGCGAGGTTGGATGCTACTGGATTGTTATGTCTTCTAAACATTGGGTGCACCTCCTGTAATATTGAGGTTTTGTTTTTGGATTTGTGTTTTGAATTGGAAAGCTGAAAACTACTAGTCGGATGTTTTAGGATTTGGGTGATGATGACTTTGTGGGGTTCTTGTTTGTTGTTGTCTCTTTTCATTGATTATTTTTTATTCTAAAGGGATTTTTCTTTTCATGCCATTGGATACTATCTCTAACTGTTTAAAATAGATTCTCCTTTCCTTGGATTAGGATTGGTGGCTACTGTTTACGGCTTTCCCTTGGGATATTTTTTGATGTTTGTGATTGGATGACAATTTATATCTTTCATACTGATGGCTCTAAGTTTTATGATTTGAATTCCTGGTTATCTTGGTGGCTTGCAGGGTGGCCTACGTTACTGGCTGCTTGGATTGGTTGCTCTAGCTGGCTGGGTTGGTTATAGGAGTATTTACTTGGTTATAATTTTCTTGATCTTTTTGAGTCTATGTTTGGAACCGACTACTTACTTTCCCATTCTTCTCTTCTGGTTTGTACTGGGATTTTTATTTCTGAGCTATGGCTGAACTTCTCCCCTTTCATGTTTTGATGGTTTCTTTGCTTCCTAACATTCTTGATATTAGTCTTATTGTTATTCTAGGTATTATTGCATCTGGATCTTTGCATGTTCTTCTCATGGATGACCTTATCAACTATGTGCTTCCTTTTTCCTTTTTTTACTCTCTTTTTATTACTTTTTTTCCATATTTTGAGGTTTGCTCCAAGTAACTATGTTAGCAATTCTTGATGGTGGCTTTGGTGGTTCTCCCTCTGGTCTAATGCTATCCTGATGGCTTATATCCTTATCTATTATACTGAGCTTAATATATCTGAGTGTTAGGTGTTTGGAGGTTATATTTGCTGTTTGAATTTTTATGCAGGTTCTTGTGATGATCGTCATTGGGTAAGGTGATACAAGAGGTATGCTGGTAATGATGCCTTGATGTTTCCCACTCCTTCTTTTGCTCGGTAGTGCTATATATAATTATAATCCTTCACTTGAAGTTTGGATGCTTACATATGGTCCCACTCCTTGAGATTATTATAACTGAGGCTGAGCCTTTTCTTTATCTTATTTTTTCTATTTTCTCTTACTATTTATGCCTGATTAAGTATTTCATTATCTGTACTCATCCCTTTACAAGCATGTTGCAAATCTCTGCTACAGGTTGGGAGACTATTGCTGCCGGATTATGCTAGTTTCTGAAGGAACAAAGAGTTTGCTGCTATTTCTATGGAATTTTTTTGTGGATCTCTATTTCTTTTTTTTCTTAGCTTGCTTTCTTTAACAATTGCATTAGTTAAGGTGCTTATCTTCTTAGGACTCTTTGTAGCTCTTTCAACATTAGCTTAGAGATTTGGCCCCTCTAAGGACTTTGTACCTTTTCTTTATGGCAACAAAATTTCCTTAATTCCCAAAAAAAACCTAAACCCCAAACTAACCCTAAACCCTAAACCCTAAGCCTTAAACCAAAAAGGCCTAAACCTACCAGTTTACTTAATTTTAAAAAGAAATAAAAACCATAAACCTAAACCCTAAACCTTAAATCCTAAACCCTAAATCCTAAGCCCTCTAAACTTAAAAAATAAAATTGGAAACCCTAAACCCTAAATCCTAAACACTAAACTGCCTAAACCCTAAAACCCCAAACAAACCTAAGCCTAAAAAACTAAACCCTAAACCTACACAAACCTACAACCCTAAACTTGACACAACCCAAACCCTAAATCCTAAAACTCTAAACCCTAAACCTAAACCCTAAACCCTAAACCCTAACACTAAACCCTAAACCATAAACCCTAAACCTTAAACCTAAACCTAAAGTAACTAAATAAATATAAAAACCTAAACCCTGAAACCTAATAAACCTAAATCTAAACTTAAACCATAAGCATGGGCAGAACCTTAGTGGCAGGAACATCACCATCAACCAAGCTCAGTTTAGATCTGGTGCTGGAGGCGAAGGTGCAGGCATCGATTATCACAGTGGTGGTGGGGTATCTAGAGTCTTGGTGGATATGTGTAATTAGGCAGTGGTGCTTATAAAGGCGGGATGAGTGATGGTGGTTACAACTATGGTGGTGGTGGAGGGAGAGATCAGGGATATGATGGTGGATCCTAAAAATAAAATATATAAAAAACCTAAACCTAAATAAAATAAAATAAAAACCTAAACCATAACCAAAAAATAAAATAAAATAAAAATTAAAACTAAACTAAAATTAAATAAATAAAAACCTAAACTAAACTAACAAATAAAATAAACCTAAAAATAAAAAAATTGAATAAAATAAAAACTAAACCTAAAATAAAAAAATAAAATAAAAACCTAAACCTAAACCTAAAATAAAAAATAAAACCTAAACCTATAAAATAAAATAAAACTAAACTAAAAAAAAATAAACTTAAAGCTAAAAAAATATACTAAGATAAAACACCTAAACTAAAATAAATAAACCTAAAATAAATAAAGTAAACTAAATAAAAATAAAATAAACCTAAATAAAAAAAAAAAATAAAAAAGTAAAATAAATAAAAAATATACTAAATAAACCTAAATGTATCGGAGAACTTAATTTAAAAAAAACCCTAAACACTAAACCCTAAACCTACAACCCTAAACCCTAAACTAAAAACCTAAAGTAAACTAAAAATAAAATTAAAATAAATAAGTAAACCTAAACCTAAACCTAAACCTAGAGTAAATAAACTAAATAAATAAAACCTAATCCCTAAATCTAAACTAAATAAAGTAAACCAAAACCTAAAACCTAAGCTAAACTAAAATAAACCTAAACCTAAAATTAAACTAAATATAAAACTAAAATAAATAAATAAAATATTAAACCTAAAAATAAAATAAACTAAAACTATACTAAAGCTAAATAAATAAACCTAAACTAAATAAAATTAAAACCTAAACCTAAGTAAATAAAACCTAAAATAACCTAAACTAAAATAATAATAAACTAAATATACTAAAATAAAATAAATAAATTGAAACCTAAAATAAATAAACTAAAACCTAAAATATTAAATAAAAAACCTAAACCATAACCTAAAATAAAAACCTAAAACCTAAAAATAAAATAAATTAAATAAAATAAAAAATAAATAAATAAAATAAAACCTTAACCTAAAACCTAAACTAAATAAACTAAACTAAAACCTAAATCCTAAACCTAAACTAACAGTAAAATAAAACCTAAACCTATAAACTATAACAAAACCTAAAACTAAATAAACAAAACCTAAACCTAAACTAAATAAACTAAAATAATAATAAAAATAAAAAAACTAAAATAAAATAAACTAAAAAATAAGTAAACTAAAATAAACTAAATAAAACTATACCTATAAAATAAAAATAGAAAATAAACTAAAAATAAAAATAAAAACCTAAATAAACCTAAACCTAAAATAAAAACATAAATAATAAAATAAAACCTAAACCTAAACTAAACTAAATAAAATAAAATAAATAAACTTAACCTAAACCTAAACTAAATTAAATAAACCTAAAACTTAACCTAAAGCTAAACCTAAACCCAAATAAATAAAACCTAAACTAAATACCTAAACCTAAACCTAAATAACCAAAATGAACTATAAATAAATAAAAATTGAAATAAACATAAACCTAAACATAAAATAAAACCTAAAATAAATAAAATAAAAACTTAAACCTAAACCTAAACTTAAATAAAAACTTAAAAACCTAAACTTAAACCTAAAAAAATAAATAAATAAAAACCTAAACCTAATAACCTAAAACATAAACTAAAAATAAATAAACCTAAATAAACTAAATAAACTAAACCTAAACCTAAACTAAAATAAACTATAAACTAAAATAAACCTAAACCTAAACTAAATAAATAAAATGTAAATAAATAAATAAAAATAAATTAAAAAAAAACTAAAAAACCTAAACCTAAACCTAAAAAACATATAAATAATACATAAACTAAATTAAATCAATAAACTAAAGACTTAAAAAAACCTAAACCTAAACCCTAAATCCTAAACTAAACTTAATAAACTAAAAAAAAACCTAATCCTAAACTTAAAAACCCTAAAATAAAATCTAAACATAATCCTAAACCTAAATCTAAAAGTAAACTAAAAACAATAAATAAATAAACCTAAAACCTAAACCTAAATAAATAAAATAAAATAAACTAAACCTAAAAACTAAACAAAACCTAAAGTAAATAAACTAAACTAAAAATAAAACTAAACCTAAACTAAAATATAAACTAAATAAACCAAACCTAAAAACCTAAACCTAAACCTAAAGAAAATAATTAAATAGATACAAGCATATGGTGAAAATATTTTTGGCTTCATCTATCCTTTTCGAAAGGATAAATGAAAACAAAAATATACGCCATTGGTGGGACACCAAGTAGCTCTACAGATGTTCTTATTAGGGTGATTGGATACGATATTGAGGAATGTTGTACTATCTCAAGAGATAGAAGTCACCACCCTATAATGGACCTAATCACCTGAATAAGGACTCCTAAGAACTATGGGTCTTCGTATGTACTAGAGATTCTTCCCTACTTTACATGGAAAAGTAAAGTAAGATTTATTTTAAACTAGGTTCATTAAATTCCCTATGGCGGCAAGCCTTCATAGTTAATTACATCATAAGGAATAAGATTCCTTAGGAATACTCTCAATTAAGGTAAATGATCGTTACCTCCAAAGATTTCAAAGATAGGACTATCAATCAATTGGTTTATTTTTAGAAGATCAAGTGGGGTTGATCAAGAGGAGGGAGTTATTATCAAAGCCAAAGAAAGATTAATAAGGGGTGCTTATGATACTAGGAAGTGTAGTAAGCACCCCAAACTATCCTATGGTTGGGCTTTATATTTTTGAAGTTGAAGTGATTTATTTATTTGAGTTAAATTTTCATTAGAAATCTAGGGCTATAATTCCACAACACAAGATCATGGAAATGCCTAAGAGGTGAGGATTTATGCTTGTAGACCACAAAGGGAAGTAGCAACCTCTAAACCTAAATCTAGGGAGCTTTGGCGAGGGCCTAGACACAACTTAAATCTAAGGCAAAAATGGGTATTTTGTTTTCCTCCATAAGAGAGGATAAATCACCTAACTATTTGACTTACAATCTCCTGGGGGTGGTTTCCAACTAACTCCTTCTACGATTTTAAATGCATGTAGGAAAGTCATATGCTTTTGCAAGATAACTAGGTTATTGTTTATTTAGAAAGAAGCTAAGTCCTTAAACACACTCCCTAAGAGACTAGATCATGTAGGGCATGATTAATGACTTAAGTCTAATGCAAATCTTTGTTATGTCTTATTTTCATTTTTGGATAATTCATTTGACACAAGCAATGGGATTCATATGCCTAATGCATGAGAAATTCGATTATGGAACAAAATTAGCAAGAAAAGAGGTGTGTTTCCACCATGGCTCTCAAAGGTCAAGCCAAGTTCTCTGGAAAAGGTGGAAGCCCTCCATAACAAGAGTGAAATAAGATGCTTTTTATGTATGATGTGAAAACATACAACATCCAGCTAAGGGGTTACTAAATCTTTTATCTTGTTTTATAACTTAGGCTTTAGATGAGGTTATGAGTTATTTATTTTTAATTTGAATTGATTAGTTGGATAGAAAATTTATTTTCCTAAGAGCCTAATCATCATCCAAGTCATTCATCAATCAATGAAGAAACTAGGAAAACATGTCATCTTAATGCACAAGCTAAACAAACATCAAACAATTTATAAAGCTAGCATAAAAGAATAAAAGGCCTTTTGTGGTCGGGCTCTATCACACAAACCCAAAAACAAATTTGGTAACTGAGTTCTACCCTTATACAACCCAGATTATAAACAAATTAATTACAATCAAAATGAGAAATCATATTATGGGGGTCTTCATTCTTCATTTCTTCTTTCTTCTTTCTTCTTTCTTCTGTCTTTCTTTCTTCTTTCTTCTTTTGGTTGGTTGGAATGTGGTTGCTCTAAAGGCTTCACATGGTACATAAGACATAGTCTTATAACCAATGTTGATCATAATCCCCCATAACAATCATTCCAAATCCTATTTGCAAAATTACATGAAAATGGGAAATGGAAATCTAACTAAAACTCACAAATTAGAGAATAGCCAAACAAACCACACAATCCCAAGCATGTATATAAACAAATTGGACTTAGAACCCCACACATGGGTAACCAAGTCCACCATATCTATTTGATTATGCTTAGGGGTATAAGCAACCTGCACAGCAAAAGCATTTATATATTTATTACAACGCCCCTTTAACACAATCCCTTGCAGAAGACAATGGTTAGACTAAGATCACTACCATTTATTCTATGAACATACACCCTAACATCCAGACTAAAACATCACATCATAAAATAGAAGCAAACATCAAACCATGCACCGCCCTAACATAGGACTAGAAATTGTGACTTAGCCTGATGTGGGTGCCATTTTAAGTTTCAGTAGTATGCCTTAGCTAGGCTTTAAGGTTATAATCTTCTAAGTATGAAGAGTTAAACTTAGAGGGTGGTTTCATTTAAATAATTTAGTTGATTTGGTTGATTTCATTTTGATGTTTTGATTTGGTTTAAATGAACCTACAATTAATTACTAAGTGTTGTAAAGAGAGGAAAAGAGAAGAGAACTTTTCTTTCTTCCCTACCTTAAGTAATTTCTAAGGTAGATTCATTAATGAATTTTGTTTAGTGAATATTTTATTATGTGTATTAATTAATCCTAAGTTTAGATGGACTCTAAACAAACCTATTCAAAGAGAAAGGCATTTTAAGATTAAGTAAAGTGAATTACTATCACAAAACACACAACACTTTATTTCTTTCCAACATGTGTAATGCATATGGATGAATCTAAGCATATCTATACATGCAAGTGAAAATGTTAGCACACCTTAATGATGAATGCTAAGAGATGTTGCTTAAGGAAAATTTGGAATGTTTCATGTGTGCATGATTTTTTTAGGCAGAAAAGAGGGGTTCTTTTATCCATTATTCATATGCACATTTACATGTATGAAAGACATAAGTGAGTACGATGCCATTATTCTACACCAGGGGTGTAAGGTACAAGACCTACTTGGGGATACTTAAAGCCTCAATCCCGGGATGTCCATACTAATATACCACTTTTCTTAAATACATGTGCATGTACAATAAGAAATGAATGAAAAAAGAATCATGCAAAAGAGTTTATGTTTATTTTCTTTTGATTTGGCTATGCAATTTACATGTGTAAAATGTGAAGGTTCCTCTTAAAGATAGCATAGGAATGAATAGGAATGGATTTAAACAAGTGTTATGTTCTTTTCAAATGAACTATGCACTTTGCAAATCATATTCAAAACTATGTTAAAGAAGAGAAGAAAAAAGTCACATAATGCACATTTTCTATTATACGCACATGCAAGCATATAAGTAATTATAAGTAGTATACCTTTCATATGTAATATTTTATTTATAAATTTTAAAAATAATTTTTGATTTAATAATGATAATAGCCATTCATATTCTTACTTTAGCCAAAACATGCAATTTGACATAAAGGAAACATTTCATTTTTAATTTTATTTTTTTAAAAGACATGAATGCATGATTTCATATGACATACACATTTAACATGCTAGGAAAGAAATAAAGTGATGTAAGCATGTAACTTCACTCACTCCAATTAATTTCTAAAGACAATCCTATGGAATAAGATTATTTAGACTGAATCACAATTGTTTAAAAAAAGGTTTAGTTTTGTTTTGAGTTTAATTTAAATTTAAAAAATGTGAAAAGGTTTACTGGTCCTAATCTATCTCCCACATGTGTGTGTTATTTTAGTTTAATTTTTAGAACCATTAGATTATTTTATATTTTGATTATGTTAAGGTGTACATTAAGTCCATTAATTACCCCTTACCTATACCACTTTAACATATTTAACCAAATAATTATGAGCCAATGTATGACATAAAATCATAAGGAATTTAAATCAACAATGCACCTAAGAAAGAAAGGGGACTAATGCATTTGGCTCACAGTTAATGATTAATTAAGCTAAAGGGTTTATCTTAAGTACTTTCATAACCCTTCCCACATATGGGTTAGATATGATTTCCTTAAGCTACTTAGGTTATTGAACACCTAAGCATCTACCTAAGAAGGAATTGATTAAATTTAGATTGATTTTATTTTGATATTTTAATTAATTAAGCCATTTAATAAAGTGCTTAAACTATTTAATTAATTTGCACCTTAATTAGATTTTTATCCAAGTGAAATAAACTTAGGGGAAAAGATTTGGGAAAGGACTGATAATCTCATTCCCTAAGTCCATTCACTATTCTATGGTAATTAGCAAATTTAATTAATGAATTTATCACTGTTTAATAAGTTAATTAGTCATTTAATTAATTAAGAGAGTAATTATGAGTGAATTAAGCAATTACCCTAATTAAACCATTAATAAATCCCAAGAAAACTTGGGGAGGCAGAAGTCATCCCACTAAACATACATGAGAAGTTTGGAATTAATCAATGAAATAATTTGGGTGTAATTAACCTAATTACATTTCCAACAAAACCCAAATTGCATAAAATTTATTATTCAAAATCAATCAAACTTAATTTTTATATTATTCCCTTTCAAATATCTTCAAAATTCATTTGAGTTTATATTTTGTTAATTTTTCTACATTTAGTTATGTAATTTTGAAGTTTTTGTGTTTAAAACATAATTAAATAGCCTAATTATATAACTAATCCAGTCGGTGCCACGTGGACCCCTGACGTGATGCGTGCTTTCCATGTGGCATGATGTGATTGGTTATTTAAGTTGTCACGTTAGCCACACAGTCAGTCAGCGGTGCTACGCGCTTTCCCTTGGACCGTCTGATGAAAGATCGAATGGTCAAGATCGAGCTCGCGGTATTAAATGGATTAAATAGAGGATCTCACATGTTTTAATCAAGATCGTCCATCCAAAACATGAAGGATGGACAGTCCATGATTCGTTCTTGAGCTCACCTATGAGAGATGGTAACAGTCCATCCTCCATGGCTTGATCCAAGCTAGATCGAGCTCGGATTGAGCTAGGGTTAATCACACACTTTCAAGAGGTAAAGAGCAAGAATCCAACGGTTGAATTCACTTGGGATGAAACTTTCTTTCACATAGGACCAAATAAATCTACACCTAGGCTTGGTTTTGATCCATACCTTTCTGGAGGCTATCACGATGCTCCCAACCATCGAGGTAGCTTTCAGTGGAGGAAACATTGAAAGTTTGAAGGCTTGAGATTGAGTAGATCTTCCTATTAGCCAAAGTGGGCTTCAAGTGCTTGTGACTTTGATTTGACTCTCCTTCCTTGGAAGCTTGGATGAAGACTTGGGTGAGCTGATTGGGTCCCCAATGTGCAAGAGGAATTGAAGTGAGTGATGGATGAGTTGGAAAATTCTTTGAGCTCCCCTATTTTTGGCTTGAAGAAACCAAAGATGGAGAAATCAAAATAGGTTGAGGAAGCTTAGAGGAACTTGGAGAAGCTTACTCTGAGTTTCCTAAGCTCAATTGAGTATGAATCAATATAATTCAAGTGAAATTAGGGGGAGTATATCTCCCCCTAGAAGTATCTGACCAAACATGCATATGCCATTTTGATCAAATTAATCCTATGTAGTGAGTTGGTTAGGCAATTTAGGATGCCATGTGATTCAATTTGGCCAGAGGAGTAGAGTGGTGAAGTTCCCATGTGCTCATTTGAGTGGAGGAGTGATCCCATGTGGAGAAATAATAAGTGGAGAGTAAGTTTTGGCCTTGGGTTGGGTTTGGTTGACCCAAACCCATTGGATCATGTGCACCACACTCACTAGTGTCCACTTGGTCCACTAAGAGGGATCCAAGTGGCCATGAAAAGGATATGACCAAATTCCAAGTGGAATTGGCCATAGGTTACTTCTTGATCTAGGGATAAAATGGTCATTTGGATTTTATTTCACTATGGGCAGATTTAGAATAGTTTGAAATTGGGTTGGTCCAAATTTCAAAGAATTTGGAGTTGATTTGATATCATTTGGCTCATGTTGACCCATTTAGGTCAAAATAGGTCAACTTGAGTCAAGACCAATTGTTCAAATTGGGTCAAACCAAGGGTTGGGTCAAGTTCATATGACCATTTGAAATGTTTTGGTATCATTGGTTTAGTTCAATTTGATTTATATTTGGATTTGGTACATTCGATTTCATTTAGGTCAAATGGGTCAAGTTGACCAATTTAACCCATTTGTCCTAATTGGATTAGGTCATGGTTGGTTTAGGTTTGGATGATCATTTGAAATGTGTTTCAACCTTTGGTTTCAATCAATTTTGGTTTGATTTAATTTTGGCTCAATTTGACCTTTTAGGTCAAGTTGGGTTCATGGCTAATTGGGTTGGGTTAGTTGGGTGAGGCTTTGGTCAAGTTCAACAAGCGGTTTAGAATGAATTTGACCCATTGGTTTAATCAATTTGGCTTAGATCAAGATTTGACACATTTTGACTTTTAGGTCAAGTTGGGTCAACTCGGGTCAAGTGGCCAATTGGGCTAGGTTTGGCTAAAATGATGACTTGGTCAAGTTCAAACATTGATCATGAATTGGTTTTGATCAATGGTTTCAATCAATTTGGCCTATGTTAGATTTTGGCTAGTTTAGGTTTCATTTTGGCTAAGTGTTGACTTGGTCAATCCCTTGGTTTGACTTGGTTTGACCCAATTTGACAGATTGATTATCTTATGATGATTGTTGCTCACAATGTGAGGCTTAGGTGGGCTTAGTTCCAATTTGGGTAGGAATAGAATTTAGCTCAAAAGGGACACTTTAGGTCACTTTGGGTCAAGTGAGCCTAAGTGGGTCAATTGACTTGATCAAGCTTAATTCAAGTTTGGTTGAACTTACAAATGGACTTATGATTGAAACATAAATCCATTTGCAAGTGATTTAGAGTCAAGTGGGTTTTGATTCATGTGACAATTTCAAGTTCAAAGGATGAACATGAGTTTGACTTGGGTTTGAGTTTCGATTTTAGTTTTGGATTGATGATTGAAGTTTATGTTTATATTTTGATTCATGATTGAAGGATTGATTGAATCATGAAGAAAAATCAAGGGTTTGGCTTGATTTGAGTTTGATTTGGCTAAGTTCAAGAATTTGACTTGAAGGGTTAAGTTGAATTTGATTAGATTTGGGTTTGAATTTTGGATTTAGCTTTGGGTATTTTTATTTATATTTGTAAATATAAATGAGAATATAAATGGTTATGAAAAAGTTCTTTTGAATTTGTATTGATTTGGATTCAATTTGAAGGAGTTCAAGGGTTTGTGTTGAAAGAGTTTAGGTTGGATTTTGATTGGCTTTGGATTTGAATTTTGAATTTGTTTTGATCATTTAAATTTATATTTCATTTATATTTGTGAATATAAATGAGAATATAAATGGGTTATGAGAAAATTTCTTGAATTTGAATTGATTTGGATTTGATTTGAGCTAAGTCCATAAGATGAAATCAAGATGGCTTAGGAAAGATTTTGGATATGGAATTCAATCATGAGTTTTAATCATTTAGAATTGATTCATGATTTGAGAAAATCCACTGGATTAGAATTGGTTTAAGATTTGATGGGATTTATATGAGTTTGAAGTTTATTTGGAAGAAGAGAGTGAGGATTTGGTTCAAACTATAGGGTATGCAAGTTTTCCTAACACCCCTAAGGCATGACTTATTCCTATGGCTAACACTTCTAAATCTCTAGGGTTAGGTTAACTGTTGACCTAATCATTAGATGTGTCTTAAGACTAAGGAACTCTTGGTGTCTAAGTGGAATCCTATGACTAAATAAACTAAAAGTAAACCTAAGCCTAAATGAAATAAATAAACAAAACCTAAACTAAAACTTAAAACCTAAACCTAAATAAAACTAAACCTAAACCTAAACCTAAAATAAGTAAACTAAACTAAACTAAAACCTAAAACCTAAAATAAAAAAAATAAATAAATAAAATAAACTAAAAATAAAATAAAACCTAAACTAAATAAACTAAAAGTAAACCTAAGCCTAAATGAAATAAATAAATAAACCTAAACCTCAAATAAAAAACTAAATAAACCTAAACCTAAACCTAAAATAAAACCTAAACCTAAATAAAAAACTAAAACAAAACCTAAAACCTAAACTAGAATAAAAAATAAAAAATAAACCTAAACTAAATAAAAAAACTAAACCTAAAATAAAATAAAATAAACCTAAACCTAAACCTAAAACCTAAATAAAATAAACCTAAACCTAAACTTAAACTAAAAAAAATAAATGAATAAAATAAACTAAAAAATAAACCTAAACCTAAATAAAAAATAAATTAATTAAAAAACCTAAACTTAAAATAAAATAAACTAAATTAAATAAATAAACTTAAAATAAAATAAAATAAACTAAAGCCTAAACCAAATAATCTAAACTAAAACCTAAACCCTAAAATTAAACTAAATAAATAAAAACCTAAACCTAAACTAATATAAATTAAAAACTAAATTAATAAAAATAATAAACCTAAACTAAAAAAAATGTAAACCTAAACTAAAATAATACCTAAACCTAAAGTAAAAAACCTAAATAAATAAAAAATAAAAATAAAACCTAAACCTAAACTAATATAAATAAACTAAATAAAATAAAAACCTAAACCCTAAAAACCTAAATCTAAAACCTAAAATAATAAAAAAGTTAACTAAACTAAATAAAAATAAAATAAATAAATAAACTGAAAACTTAAACTAAAACTTAAATAAACTAAATATAAATAAATAAAACCTAAACTAAATAAAAATAAAACCTATACCTATTTGGATTACTCTCATGTTTTCTCTCATTATTCTTATTTTGTTTTCAATTATCAAATGAGTTTGCTAAAATAGACTCCGCTATTTTATATTAAGGAAGAATCCCAATCATTCCAGTTTGGATTTTTTTCCCCAATATGTGCATTCATTTCATTAACCATCAATTCCTTTTTATTGTGGATGCTTTATTTGGTTAGCCATTGCCAATTGATCAGGTGAGGACTACAAAATCTCATCTTTCAGTGGCTAGAATCCTTATTGAATTGGACATTAGCAAGAAACACCCCAAAGAAATTTGGTTGGGATCTAAAAATTATGGTTATATGCAAATAGTTGAATTTAAAAATTTCCTTGTCTTTTGTTCTCACTGCAAAATCCATGAGCACAATAATTCTGAATGTTTCATTCTTCATCCTCACCTAAAAAAAGAAAATCCTATTAAGGAAACTTCTGTTCCTAACCCTAGGCCAACCACTGTTAAATATCAAAAAGCTACTTTAGAAAAAAGGATTTTTTGGATGTTCCTAATAAGGTTGTTTTACCTCTTACTTCTTCTATGCAATTGAAGGCTTCTAATGTGCATAATAATAGTTTTTCTAAATTTTTGGATGATGATTCTATTTCCTTCGATTTGATCCAGGCATCCATGCCGACTTTGATTGATGAAAATAAATCTTCAATAGAGAATATTAATGAGGATATTAATGCTATGCATCATTCGAATTCAATGGAGAATATGGTTTTAGTTCCTCATGATAATCAAGTTGCAAAACTTGATTCTATTTTTCAAGTTCAAGATGTTTTAAATTCTCAAAAAGATTTCATTTTGTCTAATAAATTGGGTATTGAAGAGGAAGGGCTGGGTGTTCACACTTGCCTTCTTAATAAATATGTTTCTACTCCGTCTCTTGCTATACCCAATGCTCATTTGCCTTTAATAAATTCTAATGTCTTGGAAGAAGGAGAACTTACTTCTATATAAGAGACTTCTCCTAAATCTGTGAGTAATGTTGCTAAATCCTTTTCAGATGATAATACTATAGGAAATGAAAATGATTTCCAAACTTATCATGCTAAAAAGAGAAAAAATGTTAAAAATTGTCCTCCTAAATTGCCACAAAAAACCATATCTACTGCGTCCTCCCTCTCCTCTCTTAATTAACCTTTTCTTAATCCCATTTTATTTCTTTATGTTTAATTTTCTTGTTTAGAATGTTAGAGGGATTGTTACCCTCTCTATTCATAACCATATTAGAAATCTTTATCAAATTCTTAATATTTGTTTACTTATTGTTCTAGAGCCCCTTATTCATGCTAATTAAATTAACCATGTTGCTAGAATGATTGGTTTCAATAAATTTTTCTCTAATTTTAGTAATAAGATTTTATTGGAATAATTTTGTTGATGTTTCTATTCTTGATGATTTTCAACAAGTTGTCAATGCTCAAATCTCTTATGGTAATTATTTTTTTTGGGCTCTTTTGTTTCTACATCTTGTAATAGATCTAGTAGAAATCTTCTTTGGGATAATTTGAGGAATTTTACTACCTCTATCAATAAACCTTAGTTTGTTGGTGGGGATTTCAACAATATTTTATTCACTTTTGAATGAAGTGGTGGTTGCTCTTCTAATATTCATTCCAATGGAAGAATTTTCCAATATGATCCTTGATTGTAATTTGATTGATATTGGTTTTAAGGGTTCTAGTTATACTTGGCAAAACTCTAGACTTTGGCAAAGGTTGGACCAGATTCTTTTTAATACTCATTGGATTACTCAATGGCCTATTACTTCTATAGATCATTTAAGTAGAACCTTGTTTGATCATGCTCCTCTTTTGGTTTATATTAAAGATAATTCTAGTAGATTAAATATTTCTCTCTTTAGATTTCGAACTTGTATTCAAAGATATTGATTTTTTTTAATGTTGTGGCTAATAATTGGAAAGCTCCTTTACATCGAATATTATAGGGATGAATAGAATCTAGTTTAATATAAAAATGACTTAACAAAATCTAGTTTGATGGAATAAGCATTGTTTAAAATCTTTTTGCTAATATCAAGGATATGGAAAAATTGGTTTGTGATCTTGAAGTTTGTGTTATGATGGAACCTTCAAAGATTATGGACTTGAATGAGGCAAAGGATAAACTTGTTAATTTTCAAAATATGGAAGAAACTTATTGGCATCAAAATGTTGTTAGTAAGCATATTATGGATGGTGATAAAATACTAGGTATTTCTATGTTTTTAGTTAATAAAAAAGACAACTTTAAATAATATTCAAAATATTAAAATGATAATAGAGAATGGATTATGGAGAATAATGATATATGGATTCAATTATTAATTACTTTAGAAATATGCTTAATAAGAGTTTTATGAAGTTATTTCTAAATCACTTGATTCCTTCTATTATTACCAATGATGGCAATGCTTTGCTTAATTTTTTTTCCTAATGAAGAAGACATTTTTAAAGTTCTTAATAACATGAACATAGATTCTGTTGCTGGGCCAGAGGGTTTTAGTACTTAATTTTTTCCAAAATGTTGGTTTATTATTAAATATGATTTGATTGATGTTGTCGTTGATTTATTCAATGGTAATCCTTTTCCTAGATATTTTTCTAGCACTTCTATTGATTCTCATACCTAAGAAAGATAACTCAGACTATTGGAGTGATTTTAGACCTATTAGTCTTTGCACCTTCTTCAATAAGCTGATTTCTAAAATTCTTGCCAGCAGGCTTAGTCCTCTACTTCATAAGATTATCTCTCCTAACCAAAATGCATTTGTTAGAGGTAGATCAATTTCTGATAATATTTTAATTGCCCAAGAATTAATTCATAATTTAGATGCTAAGACCATAGGTGGAAACATTCTTTTCAAATTAGATATTACCAAGGATTTTGATAATATCTCTTGGGATTTCCTTTTTCATATTCTAAATTTATTTGGTTTTTCTGATAAATATATTTTTCTTATTAAAAAATGTATTAATAATGCTTGGTTTTCTATTTTGCTTAATTGGAAAGCTTTGGGTTTCTTTTTTCCTCCCATGGCCTTAGATAAGGGATCCTTTTTCCCTATTTATTTATTATTACTTGTTGAATACTTATCTAGAGCATCAATGATTTATTATTAAATAATCCTAGTATGTATAGAACACTTGGTGGTCTTCTTGTGTCCTATTTAAGCTTTGTAGATGATTTCATTATTTTTTGCAATGCTTCTATTCATCATATCAAGAATCTCAAGAATTTTTTAAATACATTTGGTAGAGAAAGTGGTCTTTCTATCAAAGATAATAAAAGCTATTTTATTATTATTTTAGTATCTCCAATAATAAAATCAATCACATCACATATCACTAATTTTAAACATCAACATTGACCTCTTAAGTACTTGGGTGCTCCTCTTTTTAAAGGTCCAAAATGTTTCCATCTTTTTGATAAGTTAATTCAAAAAATTTTAAATAAAATTTATGTTTAAGAATTTCATTTACTTTCCTTTGGTGGCAGGCTCACTTTTCTTAAAAGTACCTTAAATTTAATGCCTCTATATATGATTCAAATTATTATTCCAACTAATTCTACTCTTATCAGAATTGATCTCTTGCTTAATATTTATTTTGGGGTTCCAATAATTCTATTAAAAGAATGCATTGGACTTCCTAGCATAAATGTTGTGGTTCTTGGGGTGAAGGTGGTCTTGGTTGCAAACCTATTTGTGAAGCTATTACTGCCTTCTCTCATAAGCTCTGGTGGAATTTTAGAAAGAATGATAGCCTTTGAGCTAATTTAATGATGGAAAAATACTGCCAAGGTAAAAACTCTCTTATCTGTGCTTATAAAGTTGGTGACTCTTTGGTTTGGAAAAGGCTTTGCTCCAATAAATGGGTTGCTAAGTCCTTAATATCTTGGGGTATTCATTCAGGTTCATCTTTCCTTTGGCAAGAAAATTAAATTAGCGATGGCTCTATTGACTACCTTCTATCTACACACTCTACTGTTGCTATCAAAGTTAACTCTTTTTGGCTTACTAACAATTCAAATAAAAACAAACTTGAGAATTATATCCTTATTTCTCTTTTTGATAACTTTAGAAACATCCCTATTTTTTTAACAAACCTGGTCAAATTCTTTTTAAACTATCTTACAGTGGTGATTTCTCTTAAAGAGGCTTGAAATTTTATTAGAGATAAGTAGAACTCCTTAATATTTTCATTAAACTTTAAAACAATATCATTCCCATTTCTTATTTGGTTTTAGCTTGGAGGATTTTGAATAACTTTATTCTGTAGATTTCTTGCTCGGAATAAAGGGTTTTATTTACCTTCTAAGTGCTATTGTTGCTTTCATATTGAAAAGTTAATCATGTTTTGTCAATGAGATTGCTTCCAAATTATGGACATGGTATGATGATTTATTTAACACTAACTATTCTCATGGTTCCCTTTCTTTATATCAACTTCTTGAAGCTTGTTTCCAAAAAATTGAAATGTCATATCAAAATCTTAATTACCATTATTTGGTTCATTTGGATGGATTGAAATGATGCTAAATATCATGGTATTTTTATGAATCATAAAAGGATACTGGAACTAAAGAAAAAATTCATGCTTTTGTTTAATGCTAATTTAATCAGAACATCCATTTTAGAGGTTACAAATTTGTGGCTAAAAAATTGGGTCTCATTCTACTTGATGTTTCTTTCAATAAGGTTGTTAGGATTATACATTGATCAAACCTAAAAAGAACTTATTAAAATCGATACTAATGGTTTAGTTTCCCTAATAAATATGGTTGTGGTGGTATTCTTAGGATTCCTTTTGCCTATCCCCTCAAATCGCTCTATTATTTATGCTTATGGATATTAATAAAGATTGATATTTGTTTGAACAAAGGCCTCTTTAATATTTGGATTGAAGTTGACACTTTTCTTTTACTTGATACGCTCACTTTTTTTTTAAAAAAAGGGGAATGCGACTTATTTATCTCTTTAATCACACTAAAACCTCCTCTCAAGTTTGCTACAAAATTACTCATATTTTCATGAAGGCTTTGTGTGGATTTCCTAGCAAATTTGGGTGCTGAATTAAATAAGCTCACTATATTAGATAATCAAAACTTACCTAAGCTACTGAGAGGCTTGGTTAATCTGGATAACTCCGGACTACCTTACCTCAGACTTTAACTTATGGCTTTATTTTGTTGCTCTTTAGCTATGGTGTTTTCTTTGAGCCTTTCTATTTATTGTTGCTTTTGTGCTTTCCCCTATTGGGATTGCTCCTTGCGTTATTCTTTAGGGTCTTGGCTAACCTCATTTTCTAAGTGATGCCTTGTTTGGTGGATGCTTGTTTATTTCTACCCTCCCTAGTTGTCTGGTGATTTTGTCTAAGGCTACTATTAGTCTTTTCATTTTGTCTTAATGAGGGGATTTTTGGTTGCTAGTTTCCTTTCATTTTTGCTGGTGGCTCTGATTGTTGGCTATTCCCTCCGACTTGTGGTTTGGTTGTTGTTTTATGGTTGTTGCCTTCTTTGTTTCTCTCTTGGTGGTGGCTATTTGTTCTCTAGGGTTTGGAAGGGACCTTATTTTGGTATGGTCAAGTTCTTTCTTCTCCGGTTTACACCGGTGGGTTGGTTCTCCTAGTTTTCCTTTCCCGGTTATTTTTCCTGGGTAATTACCGTAATTATTTATTCATTATTTTTGGTGGCCTCCTATTGGGTTGTGGCTATGCATGTTGTTAGTCTTTCCCTCTGAATGAGGTTTGCCTCATATCTAGGTTGGTTGCTTCTTTATCTGAGCTAGATCTTCTATTGCTGTGGTGGTTGGTTGGGTGGCCTTATTGTTGGTGGTTGGGTTGGTTGATTGGCTATGTTGGCTAGTTTTTCCTCTTATGTTGGTGGCAAAACTGGGTGGTTTATCTTTGGTTTTAATTTGGCTTGGTGGAGGCTATTTGTTGACTATTTTTTTTTTTGTTGATTGGGGCGTTTTGCTAATTTTGGTTTGGTTCTTTTGGTTATGGTTTTGGCCTCCTCGTAATGGTCTTCCTCTCTTGTTACTTTACTTATCTTTTTTTTTTCTTATTTGGGTGGTACCATCTATCTATGGGTCTATTTTCTCCTACATCCCATTCTTTGTTGGTGGGTGGTTATTTTATTGGTTGTTTGCTTTTCTTTTTGTGAGCTCTTGGTTTTTTTTTAGCCTTAGTTTTGGGTTTTGTCATTTTGGGTTTAGTTGAAGGTTGTTTAGTGGTTGCTTTTCGACTTGGTTTGGTGTCTGGAATTTATTTTGGTTATGGGTATTACCTCTTTTGGTGTATTTTGCTCCTTGTTTTCTAATACCTGCCTCCTGGTTTGTGGTGGTGGCTTTATTGTTTCTCTGGGAATTCTTGGTGGTAGCTTTGCTATATGCTCCTTTGGTCTTGTTATTTATCTATATTGGTGGAGGTGCAGCTACCCTTTTATCTCTTTCTTGTCTACTTGGGTTTTCCTCTGCCTGGATTGGATTGTTGGATGCTATTGGTGTTATCTATCCACTCTATTTGGGTTTTTGGTTTGTTGTTGCTTTGGAGACAATCTTGGGATGATTCTTTGGCTATATCTTTTCTGTGTTGTTATCCATGTTAATAATGTTCTTTTGTTATTTCTCCTCCCTTTTGGTGTTGGCTTTGGTTATTTTCCATTGTATTGTCGTCCCCTAATGGATGGCTATTACTCCTTTATTGGGCTTTGGTTATTTTGGTGGCTTTGTGCTTGGAGTTTTTTCGGTTGGAAGACTTTGTTGGATGATGGTCTCTAGATGAATGCCTACATGACGTATGCTGGCTATGATTACCTTGATGTTTCCTTCACTTTCTTCTTGTGGCTTGTAGCACTATATGTAATTGTAACCCTTTTGCTGAAGTTTGGATGCTTACACATAGTGTTGCTCCTTCAGATGATTATGACCGAGCCTGAGCCTTTTCTTTACTTTGCTCTTCATCTTTGATCTTTCTCTTTATGCCTACTTAATTGTACTCATCCTTTCCTTAGTATGTTGCAGATTTTTTTTATATGTTGGTAGTCTTGCAGGTGGATTTTACTATTATCAAAGGAATCAAGTGGATTTTGCTGTTGCTCAGATGGATTTTTTGCTATTGCTGATTTGGTTCTTCTTTCGCTTTTCTTTATTTTATATTTGGGAATTCTTTTTTTTATGTTTTATTGTAGCTCTTTGAGCATTAGTTTAGAGATTTATCCCCTTTAAGGACTTTGTACTTCTTATTTTGTGGCAATAAAATTCTCCTAATTTTCTAATAAAAAAACCTAAACTTTGAACCCTAAAAACCCTAAACCCTAAAAAACCCTAAACTCTAAACCCTAAATCCTAAACCCTAAAACCCTAAACTCAGTAAACCTTTGTGGTGTTTATTTTGATGTGGGATACCATGCAGATCTTAGGAGGTACTTATTGAAGTGATCAGGTATGACATTGAGGTATGATGTACTATCTTGAAAGATAAAGGCATCACCCTACAATGGACCTAATCACCTAATAAGGACTCCTAAGACATGATGGGTCTTCGAATATACTAGAGATCTTTCCCCTACTTTACATGAAAAGTAAAGTAGGGTTTATTTTAAGTCGGGTTCTTTAGTTCCCTATGGAGGCAAGCCTCCATAGTTAATTACATCCTAAAGAATGTGAATCCTTTAAGAGCACTCTCGATTAAAGTATGTAATTATGGTTTCTAAAGATTTCAAGGTTAAGACTATCAAAGGATTGGCTATTTTAGAAAATCAATTGGGAAAGTTCAAGGAGAATACTTATTTTTGGAAGCCAAAGAGAATAAGTAAGAAATGCTCATGATACTAAGAAACCTAGCGAGCATTCCAATCTATCCTATGGTTGGGCTTTATATATTTGAAAGTGAGGAGATTTATTTATTTTGATTTGAAATTTTATTAGATTGCAAGGGCTTATAATCCACTAACATAAGGTTAGAGAAATACCTAAGAGGTGAGGATTTATGCTTGTAGCTCAAGGAAATAGCTACTCGATCCAAATCTAGGAGCTTTGACATAAGCCAAAGGATGACCTAAATCTAAGTGAAAGTGTTCATAAGGTTTAACTCACAAAGAGAGATAAACCGCCAACCGGACTTATAACTGCTTGGAGTGATAGCTGGCTAGCACCTCCTATGCTTTAAATCCATGTAATCTAGTCATATGATTTGTAAGATAGTTAGGATGTTGTTCATTTTGAAAGAAGCTAAAGTCCTTAAACGTATTTCCTAAGAGACTAGAGCATAAGTGGTATGAGTAATGACTTAACCTAAATGCAAAATCTTTTCAAGTTTTATTCCAATTTTGACACTTTATTTTAACAAAGCCTTTAGGATTTCTTATGCCTATATGAATGATGAAAATGCATTATTGGCTAAATCAACAAGAAATGGGTGTTTTCCAATACAAGGGATGCCATCACAGGTCAAGCATTCCCCTATCATGCAAGGATGGAAATCCCCTATTTCAAGAATGAAATAATATGCATGCCTGTTATTAGACATACAACCAACTAAGGGGTTGTTAAATCTTTTAATTATCTTGACTAACATCTTATGCTTTTATTGTGAAGTTATGAGTTATTTGAAATTTTAGTTATGAGTTGTAGTTGGTAGAAAATTTATTTTATCTAAGAGCCTAATCGCATCCAGCCACAATAAGGCATCAACATAAAAAAAAACTATGGAAAAGGCATGCAATTTCAAATGTGCACTTTAAACATAACATCAAACAATTTTATAAACGGCACAAAAGAATAAGAGATGGTAGTCGATACACATAACCCGAAAAGAGAAAAGATGGGTAGCCGAGCTCTACCATTATACAACCTGAATTACAAAAGAATAAATGCAATGGGGGTCTTTATTTCTTCATATTCATGTCTTCTTTTTTGTTCCTTTTAATTTGGTTTACTTCAAGGCATCACAGGGCACCCTAGGGACTAAGCCTTCTGGCCACTACTCATCCTAAACCCCATAGCACTAATCCTAATTCCTAATGCAAGAATTACATTAAACATAGGAAAAGTAAATCTAACTGCAACTATAAAATTAAAGTTAGCTAAACATACATACATTCCTAAGCTATTATATTTATAATTTGGACTTAGCACCTTGCACATGGGTAACCAAGCCCACCTATCCTAACTTGGATCATGCTTTGGGGTTTAAGCAACCTACAAGCAAAACATTTATATTTTATTTTTATAGGCGACCCTTAAACACAATCCTCTGTAGAAAAATAATGTTAGACTATCAATGACCTAACATCCAATATAAGAAGCATACACCCTAACATCTAGTCTAAAATATTACATCACAAAATAAAACATACATCAATCATACAATCAATATATCGACCTAACCTAGCTCTAAGGTCGGTGACCTAGTATTCTAGTGTGTGGAAAGAGGGCTTATGTGGCAAGACTTTGCTAGGCTTCTTTTAAGTTTCAATTTGGAGTTTGAATTTGTTTAAATTTTATCTTTGGGTGATTTCAATTCAAATGATTTAATGATTTATATTTCATTTTTATTTCACTTTTATTTGGTTAAAGTGATGTTTAGGTTTTCAAGAAAGAAGAGTAGAATGAATTCCATTTGTGGATGGAACTCACCATATTCTACATCCTAACTCCTAAAGAGTATAAATAAGGTTCTTAAGTATCTTAACTAGGCCATTTGAATTTATGGTTGATTTGATTTGATTTATATTCTAAAATTTGAGTTTCTTTAATCTTCATTTATTTGAGTGATTAAGTTTGTATTAGATGTTTTAATTTAATTAAATTTTGATAATTTAATATACTTAATATCTAATGAAGTTTAAGTTTGTTTAAATCCATGTGTTTTTGATTAATTAATTTTAGATTAGATGTTTTGATTTAATTAATATTTTGATAATTCAATCTCTAGTTTCTTTCTCTTAGGTTTTAATTAATACTAAATTTTATATGATTAATCTCATTTGATGTTATTTAAATTCATTGATTTCATTATTCATTTAAGTTTGATTTAGATTGGTGAATGTATTTTAATTTTCTTATGATTTATTTGAAGTTTAATGTATTCTTTTATTTGAATTCCAATTAACGGTTTAACTTATTAAATTTAGCAATTTAGTTTATGTGTATTGTTTATTCCTTTAGTTTGATGATTAATATCTTATCTTAGTTCAATAAGTTTGTTTATTTGGATTTTATTTTTGTTTAACTTATTTTGATATTGATTGGAATTTGGATCAATTTGATGACTTTAGAGTTTAGATTTAATTTGAAGTTTATTTAATTTGATTATGGTTTATTTATTTATAATTCGATTGGATAAAATGGATTGAAAGTTTGCTTTGATTTTAATTGAGTTTGATTATTTATGATTAGAATTTCATATTAATGTCATTCATTTATCATGTTTATTAGTGTTTAGCTTGCATTTGAATATATGTTTCGATTTAATTATTGATTCAAATATTTAATAGTTGATTAGTTTATCTTATTTAAGTAGGTTGAATTAGATTTAATTTGATTATGTTTTAAATTGATGAGATTCTTTCTTAATTTGATTTAATTTGATTTTATTAGGTTTATTAATTAGTTTAATTAAGAAGTGTGATTATATTAATTATTAGATTAATTAGAGATTTGTTTAATTTTTAATTTGATTTCATGTTTGTTTAGGTCAATGATGCAATTAATAACTTAATGATTTAGGTTTAGTTTAAGATTTAATTGATATTTAATTGCATTTTATTAAGTTCAAATTCAAGTTTGATTAAACTAAGGTTTAATATGATTAATTAACCTTTATTAACTTCTTTAAGAGGTGTGATTAAATTAATTAGTAGATTATTAAGTATTCTGATTTGAGTTTGATTTAAGAATTAGTTTTAATGTGATTTATTTAAATCAATTTGGTTCATTAAGATGATGGATTAATTCATTAAGTTTGCATTAATTAGGTGTTTAATTGATTAGATTTGATTAAGAATAATTAAAATTTGATTTTTTTTAGATTAATTAAAGATTTGTTTAATTAGAAACTAATGATTTAATTTCACACATGAGAGTGTTTTGATTTACTAAATTTAATTAAGTGTTTTACTTAAATTTTATTTGATTAAAGGATTATTATTATGATTATTGTTGTTTGATGAGATTAAGTGAATTAAATATTTATTTTTATTTCAATTAAGCTTGATTATTTATAATTAGAGTTTCATTTGATTTTATTCATTTATTATGATCATTTAATTTCATTTAATACGTTAATAATGATTTTATGTTTAATTTAGTTATTAGGTTTATGTATTTAATGATTAATTAGTTATCTTATTCCTAATAGATTGAATTAGGTTTGATTTAGTTATATATTAACTTGATTAAGTTTGGTTTAATTTTATTTAGTTTAATTTGATTAATATTAAGTGATTAGCTAAGATGAATTAGATTGTTAATCAATTTGGTTTTTAGTTTATTTAATGATTAATTATTGTTCAATTTATTTTATTTTATTAAGTGGTTTCATGTGATTAAGATTCAATGCTTAGTGTAGGTTTGATTTATACCAAAGTTTCATTGGTTTGTTTAATTTTTGAGTTTAATTTTATATTTTATCATTTAATTGAGTTTCATTAACTTAATTAGGATTAATTATGTTTAATTTAATTTCATTTGAAGATTATGTAATTTTTTTTGAAGTTTGAATAATGATTGTTTAAGTGTTATTTTATTTCTGAATTTGATTTAATATTTGGACTATTATGAATTTCAATTTAATTAATTCTTTAATTGATTTTATCATAATCTTAAGTGTTTATTTTAGGTTAACTAAGCTTCTAAAGATTATATCATTTTCCCAAGGATCTTAATTGTTAACTAAAGTAATTTAAGCCATTTTGAATATTTTTGTAATTTTTTTAATTTTGTTTGATTTATTTTATTAAAATAGATAATCTGAACTTCAAAATTTAATATCTCTCCATCAAGAAGTCATATTGACTTGAAATTTCTATGACAGGTGTATTTTATCAATCTCTGAAAATTTCAGATCAATCTGATATGTATTTTTTATTTAATTGATGAAATTTAATTTTCACTAAAACCAAAATTAAGCTCAAAATACCCAATAGAAATTGCAAATTTAGGTTTTATTGGATTCCTCTTGGAAAGATGTATCCAATGAGCCCTTATTTATAATTGTTTATTAAGTATTTTATTTATTATGAATTTTTTAATTTTAAGGTAATTTAATTAATTTTTAAAATCAGAAAATGGACGCTTTTCTTACTTAACCCGCATGGATGACGATGGCAATGTGGTGCCACACGCTTGATTGGCTACGTTGATAGCATGCGGTGACACGATCCGCACAATTGGTCGGGCGCATACACGATAAAGAGCGGAATGCATGATTCCTCTCGGGATTAGATCGGACCATCCGATCATAGATCATACAATCCAAATTAAATCGGTGATCCGAGGGCCTAAATTGCATGAAATCTTGCACTAATCACAGCCATCCATTTCCTTGAATAGAAGATCGAACGGCAGTGAGATTTTCTTCCTCCCAGGTGATGAAAATGACCGGATGAACAATATTTTCATAGACTTTTAAGGGATTTTGCAAAACTAAATGAAATTTTGTCCAATCAGGCTCAATTTTGCATTGATTATAACCAAAAAACTTCTATTTTTACATTATGATCTTGCAAAATGAAATATGTAAGGGATATCTAAGGGAAATTCCTAAAATTGAGCAAACTTTCTTATAAACAAGCAATCCTATGGCCGGCTATGAGATTTAAAAATTACCTCATCGGGGATGATTTTCGGTGGCAGAGATGATTCAAATACACTCCTAAATGTGAGATGAAGCTTTCTAATGAATCTAGACTCTTTCCTTGTTTCAGATCATCATAATCACAAACCTTCATCGAACTTCGTCAGAATCTGCTCAAATTTGATGATTTTTCATCGAAGGGAAGTGGGGAAAGGGTTGCTCTTGCTTGCTGGAGTTCCTAGAAGCTCTCTAATGCCAAAATATGATCCTTTCAGTGCCACTTTTCTCCCTATCTTAATGGTGGCTGAAAATCACCACTAATGGTGATGGGGAGGACGGTTGGGTGGTGATGGCTGATTGGAGATTTTGGACTTAGCTCCTAAAGTCCCCTCTTGTGGTTGTGAAGTTAATCTCTATCAATGCAAGTGATGGGAAGGATTGAATGAAGGGATTTTGCAAGATTATATTTTCCCTCTCTTTCTCTCTCTCTCTCTCTTCTCTTGGTTTCACCAAACTATAGAATTTTGATTTTAACTTTTTATATGATGGTTTAAGTGTTGTATCCAATTTGGGGTCAATTGGGGTTGGGTCAACTCCAATTGACCCAAATGAGTTAGGTTGGGTTCAAGCAGCCCAATTTGGCTCATTGGCTTTGGATTTACTTTAGTTATGTTTAATTGGCCATTTATGATATTTTGATTGATTAATTTTATTTAATTTAGATTAATTTTGAATTTGACCTAAGTTTGACTAAGGTTTGACCAAATTTGACTAAAATTGGTTAAGTTGATTTATGTGATTCAATTTGTCATTTTATGTTTAGATTGTGTTTCAATTATGTTTTATGAATTATTTGGAGTGTTCTTGATCAATTATTTGGGTTAATTTGGCTTGGATTTGGATTTGACCCATTTTAAGTTCAATTGAGTTAAATGTTTTGTTTGACTCAACCAAGATGTGTTTAAGCTCTAATCATGTTTGATTTAGTGATCATTGTGATTTAGAGTAATTGGTTTCATTTGATGTTAATTTTGATTTTAATTCATTCTAATCCATATTGAGCTTAATGGGTTAAATGATCCAATTAATCCATTTGAGATAATATTTGATTTAGACTTAATTTTTTATGTTTAAGCATTTTCATTTGATGATTTTTAGCCTTCAGAGTGATTTGATTTGCACAATTTTTGGTTTGTTGATTTTTGACTTAATGGGGCCCACATGAGTCAATTATAGGTCAAATGATATATTTGCCACTTTGAACCTCATTTGAATTTATTTTTGAGTTCATTTATGTTTATGTATTGATTATGTGCTTTTGATTTGATTTAATTTAGTTTAATTTAGTTTAATTTTGATTTAATGTAATTTAATTTATACTTAAGTGATTTTGAAGTTTAACGATTTAATTGAGTTAATCAATCTAATTATCTCAGCCCAAGCTCAATTGGATTTAAATTTCAATTCAAATATATTTGATTCAGATTTTTGTTGAGTTTCATTAAATTTTGGTTTAATCTGGGCTTTGGTTAAGGAGGTAAGCATGAGCTTGTTTAGGCCATAAGATGGGTAAGTCACCTTGGGTCCTAAGGCTTAGCCAAATCATATGGCAAACCCTTCTTAAGTCTCTAGGTTAGTTCACTTAGCCACTAGAAGTGTCTTATGACTAAGGAGCTCTTAGTTTCTAGAAGACTCCTAGACTTATGATAGGAAGATTGAATCCTCAATCTAAAAGTGAGGCCAACAAAAGGACCCCCAATAGGTGTGGTGTAACTAACAAGGCACCCCTCACGTATTGGTGTTGACCGAGATGATCAACAATGTCCAAAGAAATGCAAACGCTAATGAAGACCATCTAGTCCTAAAATAGGTAGATAAAATCACGATGTTAATGTAATGCAACTCATCTTATGCTAAGGGTATAAGAGAGCTAAGAAGATTTGGTTTGATATAATTTCATGTCAAGGACATGAAGAGAGATCACCGGGGAATCACATGTGAATTGGATTTGAATTGAGATAGATTTATGCTAAGGGCATAAAAGTAAGGAAAAACTGCTGGGGATTGATATTTGATTGAAGTTATTTGAATTGTTTGGGCCGAAGATCTATGGTGGATGAAGATTTGACTTAATTTATTTGATTTAATTTATGCAAGGGGGATCCACTAGGGATACTAGTTTGAGTTTGTTTAATTTATTTTGTTGATTTAATTTGGGGCATATCTATTAGGGATATGGGCTTGAATCCATTAGGGATCAAGACTGGATTTGTTTTGATTTGATTTATTTTTTGAATTTACTTTGTTTTGGTTCCACGAATGTAGATTAATTTGGTTAATTTGATGTTTGATTTGGAGGCATATCTACTAGGGATATAAGCCTGGTTGAGTTTGTTTGATTTAGATTTGTTGATTTGGCTCCATTGGGGGAGATTGATTTGGTTTAGGGTTTATTTTAATTAAAGCTCCACTGAGGGAGAAATGTGATTTAGCTCCACTGGGAGGTTGGTTTTTAATTTGATTTATCTGAGGGCCTGCCCACTAGAGATATGAGTTTGAATGAATTTTTGTGATATTAATTTTGATTTGATTTATGAACCCAGTCAGTGTGCAATGGATCCATTAAGAAGGAGCCACGGGGCCTTTAGCCTATCTTAGATTTACAAATCCAAATGGGTAGTCTACCCACCATAAGGTAGGGTTATCCAACCTAAGGGTTGCATTTTGGTGTGCAATGACTATGCTAGGAAAAAAGTGTAGCTGGTTTACATCTTTCAGAGGAATAACTACTGGGGTGACCCATTGGTAGCACAACAAGTCAAACCCGACCTAGGGTGACTACTGAGTGTGCACTGCTGGAGATCTTACCTCAACTAAAGAGTAGTCTAGATGATTAATATGAATTATTTTGATTTGATGAACCCTGTTGGTGTGCGATGGATCCACTAGGAAGGAGCCACAGGGGCTTTAGCTTATCTTAGATTTACAAATCCAAAGGGGTAATCTACTTACCATTAGGTAGGGCTATCCAACCAAAAGGTTGCCTTTCAATGTGCAATGGCAGTGCTTGGAAGAAAGTGTAGGAGGCTTACCATCTTCCAAAGCGAGGAACAACTGCTAAAGTGACCCATTGGTAGTATAATAAGTTAAACTCGACCTAGGGTGAGTATTGAGTGAGCACCGTTGGGGATCTTACCTTAACTCAAGAGTAGTCTAGATGATTAATATGATTTATTTTGATTTAATGGACCCAGTCGATGTACGATGGACTGCACTGAGAAGGGGCTATGTCAGACTGGGCCTATCTTAGATTTATCAATCCAAAGCGGTAGTCTATCGGCCGAAGGGTAGGACTATCCAACCTCAGGGGTGCTTTTTGGTGTGCAAGGGCTATGCTACGGGTAAGGATTTAGGGTTTAGGGTTTAGGGTTTTAGAGTTTAGGGTTTAGGATTTAGGGTTTAGGGTTTAGGATTTAGGGTTTAGGGTTTAGGGTTAGGGTAAAGCATACCAGACATACATCTTCCTAAGCAAATAACAACTGCTAGGGTGACCTGTTGGTAGCATAACAAATCAAACATGACCTAGGGCTGCCCGTCAGTGTGCAATGGTTATGCTGGAAAAAATGAATAACAAACTTACATATTTTAAAGCAAGGATGACCGCCGAGGTGACCTTTTGGTGGCATAATAGGTCAAACCTAACCTAAGGGTGACTAATGAGAGAGTGTTGTTGGGGACTTATCTCAACTCAAGAGTAGTCAGGTAATTCTTATAGGGAGTTTAGCTGACACTGCCCTAATGATAGGATGCATTCTTATGAAAGGTGCCACTGGGGGTGTTCTCCTAATCCACTAGTGAATATATATTTTATTTGTTTGTATGTTTATGTGGACCCTGTTGGTGTGCGAAGGACCACACTGAGAAGGGGCTATATCAGCCTTGACCTATCTTAGATTTACTGGACCAAGAGAGAATCTGCGCATTCGCAAAATAGAATCTCCAACCACATGGGTGGTTACTAGGAAAGCAGGACTGTCCAACCAAGTAGTAACTCGGGTAGTGTCTAAATGGGGTCGCAAAGGATGTGATCAAAGTAGAGTGCCCACATGGGAGGTGCCACTAGGGGCGTTATCCTGATCCTTGAAGAAAAAAATTCTTGTAAGTATACGGTGGCCAACTCAAAGAGAAAGCGTAGTAGACTTACATCTACTAAGAGTGGTGTATCCACCGGGTGGGTCACTGTCAGCATAGCCAATACCAACCAACCTAAGGTTCTCGTCGGTGCGATTATCAATCTAGGATGAAAGCGTGTAGACTTACATCCTCTAAAGCGAAACTGATCACCAGGATAGTCTATCATCGAGTTAATAGGTGCTATCCAACCTAGGGCTGCCCATCGGTGTGCAACGACTGTGCTAAGAAGAAAATGTAGCAGACTTGCATCTTTCAAAGCAAGGAACAATCTCTGGGGTAACCCATTATTGGAACAACAAGTCAACCCAACCTAAGGGCTACTATTAAGTAGGGAGTCATAAAGACTTGAAGTTGTCAAGAGGAAAGGAGCTACTGGGGGACTTACCCTAATCCTTAAATATCCTCAACCAAGTCAGTTCATCATAGCTAGTTTATGAAGAAGGCATAGTAGACTTACATCCTCTTAAATGAAACCATCATGATGATAACTTACAAACTGCATAGTAAAGCCTACCATGCTCACAAGGAACTCGTTAGTGTGTAGTGATCAAATCAAGAGAGAAGGCATAGCAGACTTACATCCTCCTAAATAAAGGGCCACTGGGGTGATGTACTAGCAGGGTAGCACATTAGTCCAACCTAGAGCAGCTAATGAGTGAGGGCCACAGGGGGCGTTATCTCACATCAAAGTTGCCCAAGAAAAAAGATATGTATTTATTTGATATGTGTTTATGTTGTGTTAAAGAAAGATAGGATTTCTCTTACACCTATCATAAACATGGTGAAAAATTGATGAAATGGTGCCATAGGGGAATTGTGACTCCACTAAGGAAGGATGTCTCTCGGGTTATCTTACGCCTAACTTAGTTGTGCTAGTTGAAATAGGATTTCTCTTAGGTTCTCTTACACGTATCCTAATAGAACTGGAGAATTGTGTAGTTTGTGTTTGTGTTGATGAAGGATAGGATCCCGCTTGAGTTCTCTTACACTTATCCTAAACACATTGTGGAAGATTCGTAGATAAAAATACTTTCAATTTGAAGAAATTGAATTGGAAATGGAATTTTCATTGATGATAATTATTTTCAAACATGATTTTATGGATAATATTTCTTTAGGTAGATTCTGTTGATCGAAAGAATCAGGCTCTCTCATTTATGGTTGATGAGTTGATAAGATAATCCTTCATAGGCCTTCTCTATGGCAAAAGGACCTTCTCAAGTGGGTTCAAAATTGCCTCCCATCTTGCGATGTGCAATAATTGGTCTTCCTTAGAACTAAAATAAGCTCTCCTACTTGAAAAGCTCTAGGATGAACCAACTTGTTGTGAGCTTGAATCATTTTTCCTATATACAACTTAAGGTTTTGGCATACCCATAGGCATCTCTCATCTAAACCTTCCAGCTCTTCTAACCGCAACTTGGCATTCTGCTACATTGTGATCTTGCTACCCACATCTATCTTTAGTGAAGGGAGTTGAACTTCTAATGGTTGAATGGCTTCAGACCCATACACTAAAGAGAAAGGAGTAGACTGAGTTGGAGTACTATATGTGATGCGGTATTTCCATAAGGCTTCAACAAACTTTCATGCCACTCCCACTTATTATCATCGAGTGTCTTCTTCAGTATTTAGATGAGAGTTTTATTGAAGGCTTCTGCCAAGACATTTTCCCTTGGGTAGTAAATGGTAGAGTATCTCCAATCTATGTTGTGTCTCTGGGAAAAGTTGTTGATCTTGGTGCTCTTGAATGTAGTACCATTATCAGATATAATTCGTTGTGGCACCCCGAATCTATATATGATATGGTTCCTAAAAAATTGGAGCACATGTTGAGCTATGACCTAACGGATTGCCAGCACCTATTTGGAAAAGTAGTCGGTAGTAACTAGGATGAACAAATGACCCTTTGAAGAAGGAGGGTCAATCGGACCCACTATGTCGGCACCCCAACACTCGAATGGCCATGAGGATAATGTTGGGTGTAGAATATTGGGTGGCTGGTGTAGGACCACACCGTGTACCTGACATTGGTGGCATTGCTTAACTACATCAAAACATTCTATGATCATCGATGGCTAGTAATATCATAGTCCCTTGATTTTTGCTTTCATTGACCGGATTGGTGCGCGCATAACCCTGGGTGTACCTCAATCATGATCTTATGGGCTTCATGTTTGTCTAAATAATGTAACCGCATATGATTAAAAGATAGCTAGTACAAGGTTCCATCCACGAGAGCATAGGAAAGTGCTCTCTACTTCACATGATGGGCTAGTGACTTCTCTTGAGGTAGTTTTCCTATATTTAGGTAATCCATGAATGGTTGCCTCTGATCCAACTCCTCGTTCTTTTTGGCAATGATAACCTCGCCTTCAAGAGAGTACCTTTAGACGAGTTTAGCATCATTACTAAAAAAAGACTTGTCTATTTTGGACCCTTATTTGTATGGACCCATCTTCTAGACATGCCAACTCCTTAGCAAGTTTGGCTAAAGCATCTACTATGGCATTTTCTTCTCGAGGAATCTTGTAAATTGTAACCTCTATGATTTGGGACAATAAATCCATGGTGTACTTATGGGAGTGATGGAGCTTAGGCTTTAAAACCTTGTAGGACCTAGCAATTTGATTAATGACTAACTGACAATCCCCGAAGATGTCGATGTTCCAGATGCTTAGAGTAATGGCTAACTCCAGACCGGCAATTAGAACCTCATATTTGGCTTCATTATTGGTGCATGGATTGGATAGATGATATAAGAGAATCTCATCACATCACTGTCTGGAGTTAAGAGAACTATTCCTACCCCTGCCTTCCCTGAGATAGTAGATCGTGGTTCTTCTCCACTTTGAGAGGAAGCCGTGCCATCAAAATATATCTCCCAACAGTGTGATCTGCTCATCAGGGAGGTCATCCCTAAGCAGAGAATTAGCAGAAGTGGGTGTGCTGCTAAGAAATCTGCTAGTGCTTATCCTTTCACTACACGGAGGGGTACGAAAGTAATGTCAAACTGTGATAAAATCATGGACCATCATGCCAACTATCTGGATAATGTTGGCCATGTCATGAGATATTACAGTGGATTGATCCTAGAGATCAAGTTGAATTTATGAGAAAGCATATAATATCATAGCTTTTGAGATGTAAAGATTAAAGCTAGGCAATGCTTCTCAATAGGTGGATAGTTTACTTCAGTAGGGCTTAGATGATGGGTGAGATAGTAGAGTGCACTCTCTTTCCCTTTGTCATTGGCTTGCCAACAAAGCACCGAGGGAGTCATCTAATGCAGTAGTGTAGAGAGTCAAAGGCTTACCTAGGATAGGGGCTACTAGAATTGGTGGCATCATCAAGTACTACGTGATGCCATCAAAAGCATGTTGGCACTTGTCATCCCACTTGAAAATAACATCTTTCTTGAAAAGTGCCGAGAATGGTTGGCATCTTCCTGATAGGTTGGATATAAAGCATCTTATCCATGCCAACCTCCTTTGGAATGATCTGAGTTGAGTTAGACTTTTAGAGGGTGGTATTTCTAATATCATTTTAATCTTCTCCAGATTAATTTTTATTCTACAGTGTCGGACAATAAACCCAAGAAATTTCCTTGAAGCTACTCCGAATGCACACTTCAAGGGATTCATTTTGATATTGTATTATCTTAGCTATTCAAAATCTGCTCTCAAGTTAAACAAATGATATTTTTTCTCTTTGCTTTTGATCACGAGATCATCGATGTAACATTTGACTTGATGATGAACAAGTTCATCAAAGATTCGAGTCATGGTCCACTAGTATATGGCACCAGCATTTTTGAGGCTAAAATGCATAACCTTATAGCAAAATATTCCAATCGGGGTTTGAAAGGCAATATTTTTCTCATCTTCAAGGGACATCTTTATTTTGTTATATTCAGATGAGCCATCCATGAAAGAGAATATTGCATGTGATGAGGCAATGTCCACCATCAGTTCCGGTATTAGTAGTGAAAATTCATCTTTTGGACATGCCTTATTTAGATCCCTAAATTTGATGCATATGCGAATTTGGCCATTCTTTTTCTTAACTGGGATGACACTGGACAACCAAGTAGGGTATTTTTCTTCCTTGATGAAGTCAACACTGATCAATTTTTTGACTTCAAAAATGACCTATTGTTTAATGTCTAATCGCATGCATCTAGGAGCTTGGTTGATAGGACAAGCATTAGGCTCTATTGCTAGTTTGTGGACTGCTACGCCATCGGGCATCTCTTCATAAAATAAAGAGTTTTTTATGGAAAAAGGTCTCCTTAGACTTCATCTATCCCATCAACATATGCAATCCTACTTGATAGTCAATTTCAAAATTCTTAATTTTGCAAACGCACTTTCACGATTTCTTTATATCAAAAAAAATATTATTTCTTTTATCACTTCAAACTTTCCTCGCTACAGGAAATTGTGATGTTCGTAGAAGTGGAGAACATACTAATAACGGAGGTGATTGAGGTAGGAAAATCATTTCCATAATGTTCTCACAGTGGTCATACCAATCATTCTTTTGGGTCAAATTTACTTTCTTGTACTAGCATGCTTTGAGTACGTCTAATCTTCATTATAGTTCTTCTACTACTACTGCTCCTTCAAGTTTTGGCATATTTTCTGAAGAGGAATATATTGTTTGATTTAAAACATTCAAACCTTTACATCTATTTCACATGTTTTATCTTCATTTAGATTTGTTGTAAATATCTCCTTAAGTATGCCATGGATTTTAAAATTGAATGTCTCTTCTCATATGACAGGCAACCACAAACTTTTCTCCTCTCCACAAATAATCTCCCTCCATCCTATGATTGTGGTTGATGAGTCTCTTACGCACATTTTTAAAAGGCATTAGAGACTATGTTTTATGTCCAAATTTTTTGTTGATTCATTACAACAACAACAACAACAACAAGCCTTAATCCCACTAGGTGGGGTCGGCTACATGAATCCTTTGTCTCCATTGTGTCCTATTATGTGTCAAATTCTCATTTAGTTTGAGTATACTAAGATCATTTTTTATACATCTTAACCAAGTCTTTTTAGGTCTACCTCTACCTTTCTTAACATAAGGAAAATCTAATGCATCTACTCTCCTAATCGAGTCATCGGACGGCCGACGCTTTATGTGGCCAAACCATCTAAGACTCTCCTAATCTTATCTACCAGGAGCTACTCCAACTTTTTCTCGAACATACTCATTTTGCATTCTATCTCTAAGGGTAAAGCCACTCATCCACTGAGCATCCTCATCTCGTAACACTTAACTTAGTCTTATGTTTCTCTTTATTGGCCAACATTGCACCATAAGTCATTGGGTCTTACCACCATCTTATAAAATTTTCCTTAAGTTTAAGTGGAACTTTTCTATCACATAATAGGCCGATGCATTCCTCCACTTCAACCATCCAACTTGAATTCTACTAATAATATCTCCATCTATTTCACCATCATTTTGAACAATAGAGCCTAAATATCTGAATCGCTCACTCTTATTAATGACTTGATCACCTAAAGTCACAATACTACCACTAAAACTTCTACAACTAAAATTACACTCCATATATTCATTATCTTATTAAAATCCAACAATTACTTTGTAAATTTGTATCAATGCCATTATATCTTTCAGAATTTTAACAAAAAAATATGATTAGTTAAAGCCTGGAAGTTGATGGGATCTACTAGCTAATGATTGAGGTTCCTATTACTCTATCTTCCACCATTATGTCCTTCCATTAACAGTGTCACTTTGATAATCCTCCTGCCAATGAATGGTTAATTCCATATATGCAATCTCGATGATGCTCGATTTCCTAATTCCTAATTTTACAATTACTCTTTGATAAGTTCTACCCATCACTAACCTATTGTTTCCTTAACCAACTTGGACTACCCTCACTACCAAGCATTATGGTAGTCAAAGTTGTGGAGATCATATTGATGTTAAAGATGGTCGTAGGGATGGGGGAGTCTTTTCCACCTTGTTGTCATTTTGATCATGTCAATCATCATTTCAAGCAATGTTGGACATGCTTTGAAACCATCTATTCTTGATGATATTTTTTTCACTATTACCATTATTTCCAAGTTTTGTTATATTTTTTTCAAAAGGAATATAATTGCATGATTCAAAAAGCTCAGACCCTTGCAACCACTCCACATGCTATTTCTCTAGACATATCTATTACAAATATCTCCTTATGTCATGAATTTTATATTCAACTGTCTCTTTTCATTTCACAAATAGCCATGAACTTTGCTCTTATCTTCACATGGCCAATATTATCCCATAACTGTGCCTAATATATTGCTTTTTCTCATCTTTGAAAAAGGCTTATAACTCCTTTGACAATTCTCTCTCTATGCTATTTATATGCCCCAAATTTTGTCAATAAATTTATTATATATTCATTGTCATAATAAAACTTAATAATTATTTTGTAACTTTCTATTCTTCTGATTATGTCTTTCATGATTCCAACATAAAGAAGATTAGTTTAAGCATTGAAATAGGAGGGGTCATTACATAGTAGACCCCTCCTATTTCAATGCTTAAGTTTGAATTACTAACATCAAGATTAGTTTAAGCTAGGATTTAAATGAGTTAATATTTTTTGAATTACTAACATCAATACGATCATTAGAATTTCAACACATCATTTAATTATGAGAACTCTGAATTGATATAATATTTTCACTTATTATAAATTTTACAAGAAATAACCACCAAGTAGTTGTAACTCAAGCATGGTGAGGGTGGATCAATAAGGTAGAACAAAAGTTTGATCATTGATTCACTTTATAATAAAAGTAGGATGCGATATAATGCATCTCTTATTAGTAAGAATTTAAGATATATACTAACATGATTTTGGATAAGGATTGGAGTACCCACTTAAAATTTATAAATAGATTATAATTATCCTAATTTATAAAATAAATTATAATATTAGAGAAATTTCATAGCTCACTTTACTAACAAAATCAATAACCAATTATTTTGGTATTTTTGCATTTTTGTTTCTACACTATCGACTCCAATTGTCCTACACCCTCAAAGCAAGTTATATTCCTTCAAACCTTTATGCATATACATGAAATTTCATAACATGCTCTTAAAAGAATCACATTCATATAGTTTGTATAGTCCTCAACTTGACTTCTAACCTTATATAGCTCCTAACTTGACTCATGACCCTAAGCAAAGTCCTAAGCATGCCTTTGAAAGGTGATATTTGTTTGAGGTAGATATCCACATGCTCTACTAATGATTATGCATATTCATTACATAACTAAGAAAAGATCAATCAAATAATGAAAATTTGATTCGACCTCTCCTTTAATTCAATATGATAATTTGGCAATGCCTAACAATAAATCATGGATAATGGTTAAAATCATAATATACTTGACATGAAGTCTTTTATAATTGATTATAATTACTAAGTAAGGGCTCCAATGAATAATATTTGAATCGAAACAAATTTATTCAAGAATTTACATGGCATGAGCAATAATATATAAAATTTTCAATGATGACATCATATGTCATAGCAACATAAAGGTTTAATAAGTTTAAAGTAGACTTACTTCACTACCCATGATATTGCATCTTCTATTAATTTGCAAGAAATGAGTTAATATCAAGTGTCAAATTTTAACTCTTAAATTTCTATTTGGCATGACATTTAGATGATCAAGTTCAACTTAAATGCATAACCTCATAACCTCATTACAAGGCTTTGATAAACTCCACCTCTTCATGTCTATCTTCCCAACATAATTAGAGTCACCTTAAAATTCTACAACTTAATTTATTAAAAAGAAGTTCTCATACGCTTCCTCCGTAATTAGATGGACTAATCATGATTAGATGTAACTTGAAAGATTTGATGTTCCCTGAAAGGAAAGACTCAATCATAGGAAAGCTCAAACAATCTAATCAACTTGATTTGATTCTATGTTTTAGCATTGAGATTTGAGCACACTCTGATGTCTAAAACTTATCATCTTGGCCTTTAAAAGGTTAGATTATACAATCCTAAATTTAGGGAAGACTAAGAAGATTTATTATATTATTTACATTAATTTGATTTAACATGAACTAATTTGATGTGATGTTTAATTGACATTAGAAGCCTATTGTAAGTGTAAAATATTCTTGTGTCTCTTGTTGGACAAACTAGTTCCATTGGGATCTTTGCAAGTGACATGAAATTTGGAAAATTTTCATATTCAATCTTATAAATGCTTGGGAGATGGATGGTTGCCTCAACTAACACATGCATCTTGTCAAAGTATTCAACATATTTTTTGATGTCTTACTAAGTGAGCTATAATTTAGACATTATTCAAACATCTTGGCAAGAAAATGGAGATCTTGAGAAGTGTGTTAATGTTGTGTTAATGTCTCATCGAGCCTTGGTGACTTGGCAAGAACATTGTTGAAAAGCTAAATACATGATTGCGTGTATGATTATTTTGGTTAATGCAGAAATGAGATCTTGATATATCCATTTTTCTTTGGGTTGATTCATTTTAAATTTAATGTCAGCTTAGTTTAATGTATTTTGAAATTCAATTTTATTCTTATTTAAAGACTGTATTTTGCCTATCAGTGACATTAATTTGTTAATTCTGAATTTTTATAAGTTCAATTTTATTAGTTTTTCATAAAATATATTTGATAAAAATTTATTTGAAGTATTTAGGAGGTTCTTATATGAGTATTGCATAAGAGAGCTAAGGTGGAAGGTAACCACAAGGAGACAAAGAAAGGTTGTGTTTAGCATTCTATGAAGAATTTATAGTTTTTTTTTCTTTCGGGATTGTAACCTTTCAATTTTATCTTACTTCCAACCTTATGGTCAAACTGCCTTAAACTTGTAACTTCAAAATTTCTCACTAACGAACTCTACTCATAACCAAGGCTATTTGCAACAAGCTAACTTTAGGTTTTGATTCTGAGCAAAAAAGTTTCATTATCCCACAATCTTTTTATTTAACCTCTTTGATTATTTGTGGAATGTTATTCATTGCTAAAACAATTCAATATTTTATCTTTTTCTATTAACACATCTTCATGCAATATATCTAAATGTTTGAAATAATTAAAAAAAAAGAATATTAAAGTTAGCATGAGTTCCATGCCTGATCGATCATACCTTTAATAATTTTTCATATGTTTTTTTTGGATTGTTCAAAATAAAAATAAGATTGTAAAGTTAGAGTGGAGGATAATCTAGAAAATTATATTGATTTTATTAAAACACTAATGTTATAAATGTAAAAAAAATATATAGTTAAAAAATTTTATTTAAATCACTAAAATTATTATAGCTTTTTTTTTTATAATTGAGAGCTAAAGCATTTTTTAAATTAAAAAATAAATATGTTGTTGGAAGGCACAAACAAAACACTTACTACTAATAATGATTTAAATCGCATTAATTTTCTTATCTAGCAATGGTTAGTGGCGGTTTAGAGTGATGGTTAAATTATTAAGTTGTAATATCAAATTGATACTTAAAATTGATGTTGGAATTGCTGCTAATTATAAATTTAGAATTTGTTTGGGACAACTTTCTTGTGTATTTTCTTTAAATTTTATGTTATTTTAAAAATATATTTATTTGATGTGTTTCTAAAGTGTTTTTAGTTTTTGTTTTTTAAAATAAAACATATTACTTTCAAAAACATTCAAAACAACCTTTGAATGTTTGAGTATTTTTAAAAATAACTACCACAATTAAATATGTTTTATTTTAAATAAACAAATATAAATAAAATAAAATAAAATAAAAGAAGCAAATATAAAATAAAAAATAAAATTAATTCCAAATAATGCCGATTGAATTTGAACATGTAAGCTATAGTCATTGTCATCATTGCCCATGCTCAAGAGTTAAACCATAATCAATTCTTAGAAGGACAAATTTAAATTAGGATAAAAATAAATGATAAAAATAATTTTTAGGTGGGATAAATGACTAATTTTACTCTCTATAAAAGAAACTATAAAGTTCGGATAAGACCGTGCCTTGATCCACCTCTGCTCATGCCCTTCTTTGCCAATTGATTTCTCTTCATCAATCACCATCTCACTCGTATTGTCACCTCTTGGTCCCACTCCCACTGGCATTCCATTTAAAAAAGTCATTATAGGTGGTAACTTTCAATTTAATTTTTTATATTTGGCTAAAGATAATTTTTTTTTTTTTAAAAAAAAGGAAAACATGTTCAAATTATATGAAATTTGTATTTCTATTAAGATAAAAATTCATAAGTTTTTTGAATGTCTCCATCAATCAATTTGATGGTAAATTACTTTAAACCCAGTAATGCTATATATAATTTCTTAAAATTTTTAAATTTGATCTTCGATTAAATGCATCAATATTTTTTAAACTACTTTATTTTATTATAATACTTAATTTTTTAAATTTGATCTTCGATTAAATGCATCAATATATAATTTATAATACTTAATTTGTACTTGGTTTTGTCAATTTGCTAAGATAGATAGTCCATGAATTGCTAGATATCTTTTGTTATAATGTAGATAAACATTGTATGAAAACCTCTTACTCTTATACACAATATAAAAGAAGTTTAGATTATTATTCACTATTTTGATATTTTGTTTATTAAACTGCCTTTGAATCATAGCTTAATATACTTAACTAAATCACCTCTAAGACTACTTTTATTTTTTGAAAGAATACAGGTTTGTGGCCATTTCACTCATAAATCCAAAATATGCACAAACTTAGAACAATTATAACAAAAAATGCAATCCATAAAATTGTAGTAACCATAAGTCTTTGATCTTGATAGCGATTTTAATAGTATGTGAAGGTCATAGCATCAAAAATAAAATGTTCACTATTATTAAAGTGGCAAACTGAATGGGTAAAAGTCATATTAGCCAAAAGCTAAGGGACCTTACAAAAGATCAAGAAAAAGCCTAAATATTAATTGAAAATTGAATATAAAATAAGCAATAGCTAAAAAAATAGAATTATGATTTGGTTCTTCACTTTTCACCATTGAATAGAAAGCAAAATAGCAATTATTTCAATTATTTCAATAGTACTTTCAACCAATTTTTTGCCATTACTTGTAACATTCTTAATATTCAAATTAGATGTAACTGATTTTACTCTAAAGTTAGTTTATAATGGTTGCCCAAGATTAATTTAGACAATATTTAAACAACACTATTATTTAGTTATAAAAAAATTATAATATTAGAGAGAGTGTTTATCATTTTGTATTAAATGAAAACTTGTATGGACATAAGATAAAAGTGGCTCATAGGGGACGAACTTTTGTATTTAGAAATTTCAAAAAGGAAAATAAATGATGTGACTAAAATTAATTGAAATGATTTCACTAATATAAATCTGATATTACAAATAAAATTTTCATGACATATCAACTTTCATCATCATCATTAATACTGAGTTTTAAATTGAGTTTTAAATCTTTAATCTTTCATCTCTTTCTTGATTTTCATATGAAATATTCATTTTATTTTTTAAAATATATTTCAAAACATTTATTCATATCTCTCTACCTTCTTAAATTTATCTATCTACTTTTGGATGCTTTTTTTTTTCTTTCTTGTCAATATTGAGACTATCAAAATTCTTTCTAACTAATTTAATTTAGGGGCATTTATATACATGGCACATAATTCTTATATATTTTCATGTTTACTTAAATAGAGCCCAAATCTTTATTATTACATCAAAAATAGCACAATCATTATTTTTTTGAGTGAAATGTACCACTTTAGTCATAGAAAAGAAATATATAATTTTTGGAAATATCAAATTTTAAGTGTCAGATATGTAAATGAATAAGAATTGTATGCGTAAATTTCCCTTTATTTTAATAACTATTACATAAAAAATTTTCATCTCTTCCCTCTCTTTGAAAGCTAGCGCCAATTCCCGCATGCTGCCCTCTATCGTGAGTATCCTCAATGCCTCATTTAGGGGAGAAAATGATTATATGCGGATAAAAGGGTGTGAATATATGCGAACAGTTATTCAGAATTTGTATATAATTATATACGCGATTATGTATATAATCATAATTAACTGTCCATATATATGAAATCCACATGCGCATAATAACTTTCCATTTAAGGACATAAATTTATATAATTATATACGCAATTATGTATAAAATCATATATTTACGTGAACGTAAGTTTCGTTACTTTTGAGTTATTTGCATGTGATTCTTGATCAATATAAATTATTTTAAGTTGTTGGTTTAATAATGAAAGAAAAAAACTCTATTATATCAAAATTGAATAAAACACTTCAAAATAAAATGTTAGGCAGCTTAGCAGAATAATTGTTTTGATGAGAATTTAGTTTTTTTTTTAACTAATTGTTTTATTTAATTATCTGCTAATAAATAGGATATTCTATTATCACTATAAAAATTTTAAAATATCAATTTCAATAATCTGCCCTCATTTAAATATACAAAAAAATTTTAATGAAAAAGGAATTACTTTTACAATATTTTAAATATTATATATATAAATATAAATAAATAAATAAATATATATATATATATATATATATATATATATATATATATATATATATATATATATATTAATTAATCATTTAATATGACAAACACAACAATTATAACATAAGATACTAATTCTAAACTGAGGCTAGCATAAACTGCATGCTTTATCATTATGTATTTACATTCATAAACTGTAATCATATATTGTTAACAAATATATAAGATGGAATTATGAAATGTCTCTTAAAATTTCTAACATATAATTCTTTTCAATTAGCATTAAAAAGAAATTTAAAACATAAATTAAAGAACATTAGCTATCATTTATAAAATAAATTCTGCATTGCTAAAAAATGATTTTCTTTCCAAATCAGATCATCGAATCCTTGACTAAAAGATCTTTATCAAATAAAAAATAATTAAAAAATGTCTAATTTCTATAAATAAAATGGTTGTGATACTTAATAATATGGTTAGAATACTTAATGAACTTCTGAAGAAAATTAAGGTAATTAATGGCAGTTGATTACTTTAATATTTGAAAAGATTCAGCTTTTTCTAAAGAGTGCTTGTTCTTACTCTCATGAATTATTTGCTTAGTATTTAAAAAATAAATTTAAAATAAGCTTTTTTTTTTAATATTTCCATTTATTTCATTGAATTTTTTTGCTTTTTATATATCCATCAACTAAAATTTTATATTTAGTCATATAATTTTATAAAATTTAAATTAATTAAAATTATTATTAATATTCATTTATTGAACTCAAATGAATTTATTCATATTTTTAATGTAATTTAAATATTAAAATATTTTATAGATAAATATAAAAATTCAATATCAGATATATAAATAGATGAGAATTGAATGTCGTGGAATTAATTGTTTTATTTTTAAATAAATTATAAGATAATTGTCTTCTTAACAGATTCTCTCACCATTGACTCTCAAGAAAGGAAATAAATTTTCTCGCTCATCACCTCGTGAACACCTCTCTCTCTTCTTCCCCACATCTTGCATCCTTCCCTCAACACCCTCTCTATCTCTGTCTTATGATGTTTGCCAAACTCTTCCACCATTGTAGTAAAGATGCGAATGTGGTGATTTCTCCTTTCAAGCTTCAGGAGGTAATTTTCTCCTATCCGTTTGAACAGGATTTTAGGGTACAACAGATCAATGGTATAGGTATTTCTTGAACAGACAATCCATTTATTTCATTATGTTTGATAGTTGATAATGAAAGTAAGGTTAATGAGTCATTTTATTAGATTTATTGGAAAATAATCTGTAGATTCGAAAGTAGAAATTGATTTCTTTTATCAAGAATGAATTCTTGAAACTTTACCAGATTCAATTTTTTTGAAATTTACTGATAAACTGTAGTTCGATTGAAATAAGAATAGTTTAAGGTAAGATGTCTATAAATTTTGTGAAGATTATGTTTTCAAAATATTGCATTGAATTTTGCTTTATGCATGAAATAATCTAATTGTTGGAGAAATGAAGATGGTACGATCTATGTGGAAATCTTAGAACTTCATTAAGTTTGTTAATTGATTTATGTGTTCGATTGTCCTTACCTAAAGGCTCACAAAAGCCTGTATTTGATAGAAAGTTCTGCTAGCACTCCAATAAGCCTTCAATATTCACCAACATGACATAGCAGGTACATGGTTTGTCTTTCTAATTTTTTACAAATTTAATTTGAGAAGTCTTTCTTTATTTTTATTTTTTATTATTTTGTTTATTTTATTTTATTTTATTTTACTATTTATTATTTATTATTTTATTATTATTTTTAGAAAATTTTCTTTATTGTTTGGTAAAGATAATAATGAATTCAACGTTGGATACGAGCAGAGCTGGAACCAGCCTCTCTTCTTAGGAGGGGCAAGTTGTATGTAAGCCACACGTAAATCTTGATTTTTTTTAATTTCATTGGATCTTTACTGCACTTTGTTTTAAACTCTATTGAGAAGTCAGTAGTATAGTTTGGATGGTGCTTGATGGTAGCTTCTTTCATATTAAATTAATGTAGGTTGGAATTATTCACCATATCTGACGTATGTTTACAACATTTCAAACCTGGTTAAGAATGTTGACTCCAATTTCACATTAGCATTGAGTGCCAAATACCATTTTTCAAGTTTTAACAAATCTTTTAGCATCTATAGTTCTAGTAGAAAAATTGTACCCATGATTCATCATTTTCCAGGCATATAAAATTTTTTTACTACATTAAACTTGATGAATGCTAAAGCTTATTTAGGTAATTAACTTTGGTTATTGTTTGAAATTGCAGTGCACATCTTTTCTTTTTGAATGAGAATGCATTGCATTTGAGCTTGAAAGTGTACTCAATGGATAATTGTACAATTTTTAGTTGTACTTTTTCAAAATTTATAAATAAATCACAATCAACTCATTTGAAATATTCTATACTTTTAAATTATTTGAATTTCTTGAAAACAAACTAACACTTGTAATTTTTTTTAATCAATTTAATGATAAACTCACACACATAATACATGTGCAAAATTTGAACTCAAAACTCTCAATCACTTGGCTAAGATATGTGTCATATATTTTTTTCATTTTTATTAATGACTGAGTTTTATATTTTAATAATGATAGTATATAAAATTACTTCATGTAAGAGTTGGTAAATAAACTAAGAGACCTTTAGTTAAAGCTACATGGTAAGTTAAAGTAAATAGTGAGAATGACAACATTAGTCAAAATATTTTTGGTTACTTAGAGAAATAAAGTATAAGAGTGATAAGAATAAAAGGTTTTGAATCAAACACCTTCTGATTCATGTTGATTATCTCTGATTAAATTATGTCCTCTTTTTAAGATCTTCTTCGAAGGATGATGAAAATCAAAGTGACCGAATTCAAAAGTTCGTAACTCCATGATATTATAAGCTTTAATTACTCTAACAGAGTTACTAGTTTCCTATTTTTGTTTATATTTGAATCTTATAAATCTGACTATATATATACTCAAATGAAATTTCTATCACACTATTTTTTTTAAACGTCTACAACCTCATTACTAAATTACCTCTGTTGGTGCGAGCCATGAATTTTCTACCTAGGATTCAAGGTTTGTCTTCCTTTCTCATCTCATCACAATCTCTACGAGTTATCCTTCTATTTCCATTCTAACTTTTTTATTATTGCAATAATTTTCTTTTTTTCTTATGTAATTTCATATATATATATATATATATATATATATATATATATATATATATATATATATATATATATATATATATATGTTATAAAGGCACAAATGATCTCATCTTATCTTAACGACATCTATCCCATTCCCATTAAGAGCAATATATTGTTTGTATTATGTTAATTTTGAACTCTATCACTATCTTTTGTCTCAAAATTATGAATAAAAAAAAATGTTTAGATATGATCAACCATTGGATGAGACAAAGTTAGAAATTGCTTTTATTTGAGTTTTTTTTAAGTTTTTAGAAGTAATAAATGTATAAAGACATCTCACTACAAGTTAGACTATAAAAAATAAAATAAAGGGATCCCAAATATCCTATAATTTAACTATTGGATATTTTCTATTCATTTTAAAAATCTTGAAAAAAAAAACAAAAAATTAGAACATTCATATGATAGATCCTAGAGGTAAAATTTTAGTTAAAGCTACATGGTAAGTTAAAGTAAATAATGAGAATGACAACATTAGTCAAAATATTTATATTACTTAGAGAAATAAAGTATAAGAATGATAAGAATAAAAGGTTTTGAATCTAAAACACCTTATATATGATTCATGTTGATTATCTCTGATTAAATGAAGTAATATGTCTTTTCTACCAAGATCTTCTTCAATCAAGGATGACAAAATCAAGGAGATAATTCAAATCCGTAACTCGTTGATATTATAAGCTTTAATTACTCTAATAGAGTTACTAGTTTCCTATTTTTCTTATATTTGAATCTTATAAATCTGAATTATATATATACAATTGAATGAAATTTCTATCACACTATTTTTTTAAATGTCTACAACCTTAGTACTCAATTACCTCTATTGGTGAAGATTTTATACTTAGGCACTATATATATTATTCGTGTTTCTTCCAATAAAATCTCCAATTTAATCATTTTTGTTTTCCGTTATCTACTTTTTATGAAAAAAATAAAAAATAAAAAATATGTTTGTTTATCTGCTTTATTATTTTTATTCTTTTATTTTTAAACAAATTTATTTTTTTGTTTTTAAAAATACTAAAAATATGTAAAACCTATTTTTCTTTATTTTTAAAAAACTCGGTCATACTTTTCAAATTTTTAAAGATTTCGATTTGATTTTTTATTTTTTTGAAATTGTATTATATAATATTATTAATTTCAATTAATTTAATCTAACAAGATTTCTCTTGAATGTAGGATAATAGTAGATTATTAATATATCAGTGTATATATATAATATTTGAATTAATATATTAATTTTAATTGATTCTAATTAAATTTAACTTGATTATATATATAATAATTTAACTTCATCAATAATTATTATTTAAATTTATCTTTCATTGATTTTATATATCAATTTTATATTTCAAGATAACTCCAAATTTTTTTCTTTGATTTCAATATTTCAAATATTAGTTTATCTTGAAAGTTGATATTTTAAGCAACATGATCAAAAAAATATTATTACAAATAATATATGATTAGAATGTGATTTTATTATGTAATGAATCAATATAGATTTTTGTTGATAGATTTCTTAATTTGAATTTTTAAGATTTTTTAACAAAAGACTATTCAGATTATTTAAGATTATTCAAATCTGTACATCATTTTCATCAATATTGATTGATTATTAAAAATATAATTAGATTAGAAAATCCATCAGATTGTTTCCAAATATTTTTTGCTTTATATTAAATGAAAATATCACTATTTTTTTATTTTATTTTAAAATTCAAAAATAAAAAAATATTAAAAGTGGTCCCAAGCGATGGTAATAATTAATTTCATTAATTTATTTTTTCCATTAAAATGTTTAAAAAATAACAACTAAACATGTTTTTTTAATTTTTATTTTTTAAAATAAAAATTCATAAAAATATCAAACATATTTTTATTTTCACATAAAACAAAAATAAAATAAAAACAAAAAAAACTAAAAATAAAAATAAAAATTGAAAAATAGAAAGTGATCCCAAATAACTTATTTTCATTTTATATTCAAATTTATTTGATGATTTCAATTAGTTATAGAATATAAAATAGTCAATTCTAAAATAAATTAATGAACTTAATTATAAATATTAATGAGTTTACATTAATTATTTTAAAATTCATTGTGATTTCTAATTAATTTTAATTTTGTTTTTTTTTAATGTAACTTACATTAATCTAAATGAATATGTTATTTCAATTAATTTTATAAAAACATTTTATATTTTCTCATTAATAATGTATTTCATTTAAAGAAATTTTATATTAATCTAATTATTATTTTTTTATTAATTTTATTAAATTTAAAAGAACTAAGGATAGAGATCTATTATTGAGTCTATGCATATATTCTTTCATTATAGGATTTATAAGAAATTTTAATAGATTTAATTGATTTCTTCATTATTGCAATTTGAATTATTCAATTATTATGATTAATCTTAATCTTTTTTTTCATAATATTTTCTATCAATTTGTATTTCACATCAAATAGGTAGTAATTTACTTTTGTTTTATATATTTTCATTTATAAATAAAATATGTAATTTAAAACTATTGTTATATATTGTTCATATTAAAATTAGTAGAATCTTTATCTGAGTCATATATCATAATTCTAATTTAGTAATTATATTGAAAAAGTCTCACATATTTATTTTTATAGAATTTCAAAAAAATAATCAATATAAAGTTAAGATTTCCATTTATATTTACAAATATCATTATTGCTTATTAATTTTTTATATATGTTACAGTAAATGCAAGTTATTTGATTTTATAAATTGAAAATAATTTACATTTATTTTTTATTACATTTTATTTGTTTTACTAATTTTTATCAATGTAAATTTTAAATAAACCAATAAACTACTATATATTTTTCTTTGTTTTATTTTAAATTTAAATTTATCTTTTCATTTTTTTATTTATGTTTATCTAATATAAATTTATATTATATATTTATTGTTCATTACACTAATGTTAATTATAAACTTATTAAAATAATAGTATATTTATGACTATATAATAAATTTATTTATCATAATGCTTTAAATATCTAATTCACTCTCATATATATATTTTTATTTTAAATAAAACATATTTTAATATGTAATGGTTAAATAAAAATAGTACAACTATAAATTACCAACAGAATTAATAAAACCGAAGGAATTTAATATTATATATATATATATATATATATATATATATATATATTTTATATATATATATATATATATATATATATATATATATATATATATATATATATATATATATATATATATATATTACAAAGGTACCATGATCTCAATCTTCTTGACACACATCTATCCCATTCACACTAAAAAAGCAATATATTATTTGTAATATGTCAATTTTGAACTTATCATTATCTTTGTCTATGAACACGAGAAATGTTGAGCGATCATCGAGATTATGAGATGAAGTTATGAATTGCTTTACTTGAGTTTTTTATTTTAGAAATAATAAATGTATAAACATCTTACAAGTTAGATTTTAAAAATAAAAAATAAAGTCCCAAATATCTCATAATTTAAATCTATTGAATATTTTCATATTCTTTAAAATCTGAAGAAAAAATACAAAAAAGAAATATAGAATTTCATAACAATCTTATAAATTTTAGTTAAACTATGGTAAGTTAAAGTAAATAAGAATGACAATATTCAAAATATTTTTTATTACTTGAGAAATAAAGTAAAGAATGCAAGAATAAAAGTTTTAATATCTAAAAATTATTTATTCTTGTTGATTATTGATTAAATGAAGTAATTTTCTTTTATATTTTTAAAGGACAACAAAAAAAACAAAAGCTATTCAAAATAAATTTATATTATTTTAATTATCTAATAGAGTATTTGGTTTAATTTATATTTAATCTTATAAATCTAACTATATATGTACTAATAATGAAATTTCTATATATTTTTTTTAAGTACAACCTAACTAATTATCTTATTTATTAATTTTCTACTCTAATTCAATGTGTCTTCCTTTCATCTCATATATTATAAAAAAATATATATATATATGTTAACATATATATATATATAATATATATATATATATATATATATATATATATATATATATATATATATATATTACAAAGGAACAAATGATCTCAATCTTATCTTGATACACATCTATGCCATTCACATTAAAAGCAATATATTATTTGTAATATGTTAATTTTGAACTCTATCATTATCTTTTGTCCCAAAAAATATGAACGAGAAAATGTTTAGATAGGCAATGGTGAGACCTTGATGAGATGAAGTTATGAATTGCTTTTACTTGAGTTTTTTTTATTTTTAGAAATAATAAATGTATAAAGGCATCTTACTGCAAGTTAGACTTTTAAAAAATAAAATAAAGCGATCCCAAATATCTCATAATTTAACTATTGAATATTTTCTATTCGATTCTTTAAAATCTTGAAGAAAAAAATACAAAAAAGAAATCAGAACATTCATATGACAGATCTTGAGGGTAAATTTTTAGTTAAAGCTATATGGTAAGTTAAATAAATAAGAATGACAACATTAGTCAAAATATTTTTTTATTACTTAGAGAAATAAAGTATAAGAATGATAAGAATAAAAGTTTTAAATATCTAAAACACCTTATATATGATTCTTGTTGATTATCTCTCGATTAAATGAAGTAATCATCTTTTCTTTTCAGATCTTCTTCGAAGGATGACAAAATCAAAGAGACCGATTCAAAAGTCCATAACTTCCAATTATAAGCTTGAATTACTCTAATAGAGTTATTTGGTTCATTTTTGCTTATATTTGAATCTTATAAATCTAACTATATATGTACTCAATTGAATGAAATTTATCGTACTATTTTTAAACTTCTACCCGACTCAATTATCTCTATTGGTGCCGTGGATTTTCTACTAGGATTCAAGGTGTGTCTTCCTCATATCATCTAAATCTCTAATACAAATTATAATATACAATAAGAATTACAATATAATAAATATATAAAAGACAAATGTACAAAAATTTAGATAATTAATATACTACCATTTATGATGATAAAGAAGAAAATAACTTTTTAAATATGTTTTATTAAACAAGATCAAGAAAATATTATACATCAAAAAAGACAATGAGCAATAAAATGAAAATATTAACACAAAATGAAATGACTACAACAAATAATTGAAAATAAAAAGTAAATAAATTAGAAAAATTTATTACGTTTGAACAAGAAAAAAAATAAAAACAGAAAGAATATAAAAAGACTTACAACAAATGATAATAAAAGAAAAAATAATAATTAAAAAGAAAACTAATTTTTAGAAAATAAGAAAAAAAATGAGATAAGAGACTTAGTATAAATACTAAGAAAAAATAATGATATAAAAAATTTAGATCTTCTTCTCCTTCTTCTTGATTCTTCTGGTTTTTAAAATGATATATATTTTTCTATTCTTCTTCTTTGAGATCTAATATGAAAAACAAAGAAAAAATTAAAAGCAAGTTTCAGAAGTCATAAATCATAAGTTTAATACTTTTAATCTGAGTATAATTTAATATAATTAAAGCAATTATTTTAAATAAAATTTCTATAATTTTAAATAATTTAAACCAAATTATCTCTAATTCATTTTTAATGATCTACAATACTCATTATCATCTTCTTTCATCTCATCATTATCTCTTTGAAATATATATATATATATATATATATATATATATATATATATATATATATATATATATATATATATATATATATATATATATATATATATATATATATATATATATATATATATATATATATATATATACAAAGGTACAAAGGATCTCAATATTATCTTGACACACATCTATCCCATTCCCATTAAGAGCAATATATTGTTTGTAATATGTTAATTTTGAACTCTATCACTCTTTTGTCTCAAAAAAATATGAATAAGAGAAAATGTTTAGAGATGGCTATGAGACCATTGGACAAGACAAAAATATGAATTGCTTTTATTTGAGTATTTTTTTTAATTTTTAGAAGTAATAAATGTATAAATGCATCTTACTACAAATTAGACTATAAAAAAATAAAATAAAGGGATCCCAAATATCCCATAATTTAACTATTGGATATTTTCTATTCGATTCTTAAAAATCTTGAAAAAAAAACACAAAAGTAATCAGAACATTCATATGACAGATCCTAGTAGTTGAAATTTTAGCTAAAGCTACATAGTAAGCTAAAGTAAATAACGAGAATGACAACATTAGTCAAAAATATTTTTTTATTACTTAGAGAAATAAAGTATAAGAATGATAAGAATAAAAGGTTTTGAATCTCTAAAAGACCTCATATATGTTTCTTGTTGATTATCTCTATTTAAATGAAGTAATATGTCCTCTTTTATATCAAGTTCTTTTTTAATCGAAGGACAATGGAAATCAAGGAGACTGGATTCAAAAGTTCATAACTGCCCAATATTTTAAGCTTTAATTTCTCTAATAGAGTTATTAGCTTCTTATTTTTGCTTATAGTTGAACCTTATAAATCTTACTATATATATATACTCAATTGACTAAAATTTCTATCGCACTACTTTTTAAATGTACAACCTGACTCAATTACCACTATTTGCGCAAGAGATTTTCTATATAGATTCAAGGTGTGTCTTCCTTCCTCATCTCATCACTATCTCTTCAATATATATATATATATATATATATATATATATATATATATATATATATATAATAATAATAATAATAATAATAATAATAATAATAATAATAATAATAATAATAATAATAATAATAAATAATAAAAAATTTAATAATAAAAAAGTAAAAAAAAATAAAAAAATAAACTAAATAATAATAACTAATAATAACTAATAACTTAAAAAATAACTAAACTAACTAACTATCTAACTAACTAATAAAAACTAATAAAACTAATAAAACGAAAAAAAAACTAAAACTAAAAAAACTAATAGATAATAACTAAACTAATAAATAATAAAAATTAGAAATAATAATAATAATAACTAATATTAATAAATAATAACTAAACTAATAAACCAATAACTAACTAAATAGTAACTAATAAACTAATAAATAAGAACTAATAAAACTAAACTAATATAAAAATAATAACTAATAAACTAATGATAACTAATAATTAAAAATTAACTAACTAATAAACTAATAGCTAAAAAAAACTAAAGAAAATAATATAAAAAAACTTATAACTAATAATAATAAAAAAACTAATAAATAATAAAAATAATAATATAATAATAATAATATAATAATAATAATAATAATAATAATAATAATAATAATAATAATAATAATAATAATAATAATAATAATAATAATAATAATAATAATATAATAATAATAAACTAAACTAATAAACTAAATAATAAAACTAAAATAATAATAAATAAATAATAACTAAACTAATAACTAATAATTATAACTAAATAACTAAAAACTAACTAACCAAAAAACTAATAATAATAACTAATAACTAACTAATAAAAACTAAGTAATAAATAAATAAAAGTAATAAAATCTAAGTAATAAATAAATAAAACTAAAAAAAACTAAATAATAAATAAAAATAACTAATAATAATAATAAAATTAATAAAACTAATAACTAATAAAAAACTAATATTAAAAACTAAAAAACTAGAAAAGAAAACTAAAACTAAAATAAAAATAAATACCTAACCAAAATAACTAAAACTAAATAACTAAAATAACAAAATAATTAAAAACTATTAATAATAATTATAATAAATAAACTAATAAAATTAATTGATAACCTAACTAAACTAATAATAACTAACTAATAACTAAAACTAACATAAAATAATAAAATTAAAAAACTAAACTAAAATAAATAATAAAGCTAATAATAATAATAATAATAATAACTAATAACTAATAAAAAAATAACTAACTAAAAACCTAATAAATAAAAAACAAAATAAAAACCTAATAAATAACTAAACCAATAAAACTAAACTAACAATAAATAAATAAAAACTAAAAAAACTAATAACTAACTAATAATAAAAAAATGACAAAACTAATAAAAACTAATAATAATAACTAATAAAAAAATTAATAAACTAACTTAACTACATAAAACTAAATAACTAATAAACCTAACAAAAACCTAAACCGAGTCCCATCCTGAACTTTGGCGACATGGATGTCCTGTCTGTCGCTTTTTGTCGCCGGCTTGTTTGTGGGACTTTCACAAGATTCCCTCATGAATCAGTGACCTCTGGACATTTCAATGCCATCTTTGGATTGACTTTTATGGCATCTACCTCGATGAATCCATGGAAACCCCATGTTCCTATGAATCAAGCTTCTTTGGCCTTGGGTACTTTGGTTGCTAATCCTCCTTTTTTATGAAGTCTTTTAGAGAAGCTCTTTTTGGTATGGATTCTCCCTCTGTTCATGCTCTCAAAATTGGTTCAATTGACATTTAAAGGTGTTCTTGCTATTTTAATTTCATTTGATATTAAAAGCTTGGCCATTTGCCTTTTCTTTGGTTGGTAAATTTTCTTTCAGGTGCCATAGAATGGAAGACATCCATAGATATTTTCATAGTCTTAAACTTTTTCTTTTTCTATTGGCTTAATTGATGTGAGACATATTTTGATAAAATTATCAAATGACCTTGATTATAGCAGAGTTTTTGCTAGATGATCTTACTATGTTTGTAATTGTCAGATGCATCTTCTTAAATTCACACCTCTTTTTGATGTTAATGATGAATCTCTTATCCAATGTGGGATTTCCTTACCTAACATGTGTATTCATTTTATTACTCATCAAATTCTTCATGCCATTGGTTTGATTTTTGGGCATCTTTACAAGTGGATCAAGCCACCGCCACTTATACTTTCGTCTGCTAGGATTTTGGTTTAGATTGACGTTACAAAAAAAATCCCTAAAGAAATCTGGATTGGCTCTGATAAATATGGTTACTTTAAGAAGGTGGAATTTGAAAATCTTCCTATTTTTTGCAATCATTGCAAAATTCATGGTCATGTTTTTTCTAAATATTTTATTGCCCATCCTCATTTAAGAATAAATATATTTGATAAAGTTTCCTCTCTTCAAGTTGGTAAAGGGCCTTCCTTACATGATCCTAAAGTTAATCATTTGTTTCTTGGTGACAAAACTAATCTTAGTAATAATCAACCTTTAAGACTTTCTTTAAATAGCTCTATTAAAGAAAATCATTTAGAAGCTGATTTTGATAAGATTTTTAAGGATTGGATGTTGTTGCTAACCTTAATCAAGATGATGTTTTGATGATGATATAAACAATAACTCCATCTCTAATCCTTTGGAGGATGAGTCCTTTACTCCCAAACTGGCTCATCATGCTTTAGATCATGGAAAAGGATCTATTTCTTTGCCATCTTTGAATGAGAATGATGGAGAAAGGAATGGTTTAATCTCAAAAACTTAGCTTTAGCTTCTACTAATCTTTTAAAGGAAGATGATCACATGAAATATGACAATGCTTTAATTGTTAATAACTTTGTTCTTTTGAAGACTGATGCTAAAGTTTTGGTTGGTAATTCTACTCAATTTTTTAATAATGATCTCTTTGTTTCTAAAGGGATTGATTCTTGCGTTTTGCCTCATGAAGGTTTAATTGATAACTTGAGTCTTCTTTGCTTCTTTTTTTAATGAAGAGAGGGAGGTTTTTGAAAAAGATTTATTGGATGCTAATAATATTGATAATTTCCAACTTAATAAATCTATTTCTGCTCCTTCTTTGATCTTTAATTCTGAAATGCAACCTAACCCAAACTTTTCTACTTCATTTTCTTTGGATGATGCTGAATGTTCTAAGAAATTGATTGTTACTTCTGATCCTTACAATTTTTATTACACCTCTGAATCTTTTTCAGATGGTGATTTTCTGGATAAATGGCATGGTTATAAAACTATTTATAAGAAAAAGAAGAAAAAGAATGTTAAGATTTATGTCCTCCTAATTTTCTAGGGTCAATCACTCTAAATCTTCCTGTAAATAATCTTTGTTGTTTTCTATTATGGATGTTGGTAGGTGAGATGGTTTCTACTTTGGTTGGCTTCTAATTTCTGTTCTAGTTTGTTTTTTTTGGCTCTCTTTAGTCTTAGATTTTGGTTTGTTGGTTGTACTTTATTGGGTGGGTTGCCTTCCAAGTATGAGCAGTTGTTGGTTGTTTTTCTCAGCTTTTACTGGAGGCTTTTTTGGCTATTTTTTGTGGGTTGTCTACTAGGTTTATGCTGATTGTTGTTTGGTTCTTTGTTATGGATTGTGTTCCTTTTATTATTTGGGTGAGCTTGGCCTTCTACTAAAGCCCTTTGTTTTGAAGGCTATTTTGTTTTTATTGTTTCCAGTCGGGTTTACTTGTTGCTTAGTTGGTTTAGGGTTGTTTGTTAGTGTTGCTTTTAGTGATCGGGTGATCATTCCTTTTATTTACATTTTTTGGTTGGTTTGACTATTTTTGTCTAGGCTGTTTTGCTTTCTTTTTGTTTGTTCCTTTTGCCTAGTATATGCTCTCTTGTTTGTTCCTTCTACTCTATGATTATTTCTTTTCCTTTCAGGAGGTTGTCCTTATGGACTTTTTTGGCTATGGTGGTTGTGTTGTCTTTAATGTGTCCATTTTTTTTAGCTAGTTGCCCTTCTTGATGGCTTTTCACTTGATGGTCTATTCCTTTTCCTCTCACTACTTTTGGTGTTTCTCTATCTGGTAGGTGCCTTTTAAAGCTATGATGGTTATGATGGATGTGTTTCTTAATTGTGCTTATTTTTTCTTTTTGGTTGGTAGCAATTTGTAATCCTTCTTTTGAAGTTTCAATTCTTGCATAATTTGTTGCCCCTTATTCTTCTTTCATTGTATTGATTGAATTCCAATTCTTTAGTCTTGAGCCTGAGCCTTTATTCCTTTTGTTTTGGCTTTGATTGTAACTATTTTTCTCTTTATGACTATTTCATTAATCTTTCTTTCTGAGAATTTGCAGAGATTTTATTCCTTTTTAGGGATCTTGATCTTCCTATTTCTCTTGTGTAAGAGTGTTTGCTACTTGGCATGTTTGTGGAGGACTTGAAATGGTTTTTATAATCTCTTGTTATTGTAAAGGGTGATGGACCTTGATTATCTATTGGTCTTTTACAAGTTCTCTTCATTGGCTGATGTCTCCTACAATGTTCATTTTTTCTTTAGCTATTTTTATTTTCTGCCTTTTATTGTACTTAGATGGGGATTTAGCTCTTTAGGCTTCTTGTCACTCTTAGAGCATTAGATCTTTGTACTTTATCCCCCTAAAGGACTTTGTATCCCTTTCTTTAGTTTAATAAAATTTTGCTTTAATTAAAAAAAAGAAAACCCTAAACCCTAAACCCTAAAACCTAAAAACCTAAACCTAAACAAAATAAAACCTAATAATAAAATAAATAAAAACCCTAAACCTAAATAAAATAAAATAAAATAAAATAAAAACCTAAACTAAAACTAAACCTAAACCTATACCTATACCTAAACCTAAAAATAAAATATAATAAAATAAAATAAAAATTAAACAAAAATAAAATAAAAACAAACATAAACTAAACTTAAAAAAAAGCTTAAATAAAAAAAAACCTAAAATAAAAATAAACCTAAACCTAAACTAAAATAACCTTAAACCCTAAACCCTAAACCCTAAAAACCTAAACCTAAACTAAATAAAACCTAAATTAAAATAAATAAATAAACCTAAACCTAAATAAAATAAAAAATAAGATAAAATAAAAACCTAAACAAAACCTAAACCTAAACCTAGACATACACCTAAAAAACAAAAAAAAATAAGAAAATATAAAACTAAACAAAAATAAAATAAATAAAAACCTAAACTATACTAAAAATAAAATAAACCTAAAAATAAAAAATCTAAATAAAATAAAAACTAAACCTAAAAAAAATAAACCTAAAATAAAATAAAAACTTAAACAAAAAAAACCTTAAAAAAAATTAAAACCCTAAACTAAAAAAAAAAACCTAAACCTAAAATAAAAATAAAATAAACGTAAAACTAAACTAAACTAAAATAAATAAAATATAAACCTAAACCAAACCATAACTAAATAAAATAAAATAAACTAAAAATAAACCTAAACCTAAACTAAAAAAAAATCTTAAAATAAAAACCTAAAACCTAAACCAAAATAAAAAAAAAAAAAATAAAAACCTAAACCTAAACCTAAAAATAAAAAAAACCTAAACCTACAAAATAAAATATAAATAAAACTAAACTAAAAAATAAACCTAAATCTAAACCAAAACCTAAAAAATAAACTAAAATAAATAAACCTAAACCTTAACCAAAAACTTAAAAAATAAACTAAAATAAGAAACCTAAACTAAAATAAATAGACCTAAAATAAATATACTAAAATAAAGAAAAATAAAAATAAACCTAAATAAAAATAAAAAATAAAAATAAATAAGAAATAAACTAAATAAAGCTAAACCTATAGGTTTACTTAATTAAAAAAAACATAATCCTAAACCATAAACCCTAAACCCTAGACCCTAAACCCTAAACCCTAACCCCTAAAACCCTAAACCCTAAACCTTAAAGCCTAAACCCTAAATCATAAACTCAAAACTCAAAACATTAAACCCTAAAACTAACCCTTAACCCTAAAACCCTAAACCCTAAACCTTAAAACCCTAAACCCTAAACCCTAGAAGCCTAAACCATAAACCCAAACCCTAAACGCTAAATCCTAAACCCTAAACTAACCCTAAACCCTAAACCCTAATACCTAAACCCTAAAAACATATAAACCTAAACCTAAACTAAATAAAACATAAAAAATAAAAAATAAAAAAACCTAAACCTAAATAAAATAAAAACCTAAACTAAATCGTAAACTTAAACCTAAACCTAGAAATAAAATAAAATAAAAAATAAAAACTAAACTAAAATAAAATAAATAAAAACCTAAAATAAACTAAAAAATAAAATAAACCTAAAAATAGAAAACCTAAATAAAATATAAACTAAATGTAAAATAAAAACAAAATAAACCTAAAATAAAATAAAGTAAAAAACTAAATAAAAACCTAAACCTAAAAATAAACCTATAAATAAATAAAAAAATAAAACCTAAACCCTAAACAAAAAAACCTAAACCTAAAATAAAATTAAAATAAACAAAATAAAGAAAACTTAAACCTAAACTTAAACCTAAAATAAATTAATCATAAACCTAAACCTAAACAAAATAAAATAGAATAAACTAAAAATAAACTAAACCTAAACTAAAAAATAAAGCCTAAAAATAAATCTAAAATAAAAACCTAAGACCTAAACCTAAAAAAATAAAATAAAAACCTAAACCTTAACCTAAAAAATAAAAAATAAAACCTAAACCTACAAAATAAAATAAAAATAAGACTAAAGTAAAAAAAAAATAAACCTAAACCTAAACCTAAACCTAAAAAATAAAGTAAAATAAAAAACCTAAACTAAAATAAATAAACCTAAAATAAATAAACTAAACTAAATATAAATAAAAATTAAACCTAAATAAAAGTAAAAAAATAAAATAAACTAAAGTAAATAAAAAATAAACTAAATAAGCTAAATAAATCTAAACCTACCATTGACTAAAATTTTTTTTTAAAAAAACCCTAAACCATAAACCAACAACCGTAAACCCTAAACCCTAAAAAACCCTAAGCCCTAAACCCTAAACCCTAACCCTAAACCTAAAATAAACTAAAAAAAATAAATAAACCTAAACCTAAACTAAAAAATAGATCTAAACTAAACCTAAACCTAAACCTAAACAAAAATAAACTAAATAAACCTAAACCTAAACAAAAAAATAAACTCAACTAAACTAAATACCTAAAAAAAAATAAACCTAAACTAAAATAAATAAAATAAACTAAAGCCTAAACCTAAACTAAATAAACTAAATAAATAAATAAATAAATAAAATAAACTAAACCTAAACTAAAACCTAAACCCTAAACCTAAACTTAAATATAAATAAATAAAATAAACTAAACTAAAAATAAATAAACCTAAAAGTAAATAAACTAAACTAAACTAAAAAAATAAACCTAAACCTAAATAAAATAAAATAAAAAAAACCTAACCTAAACCCTAAAAATAAAAAAAAATAATAATAAAAAACCTAAACTAAAAAAATAAAAACCTAAACCTAAACTAAATAAATAAATAAACCTAAACCTAAACCTAAAAAATAAGAATAAATAAAATAAAATAAACTAAATAAGCCTAAACCTAAATAACCTAAATAAATAAAAAACCTAAAATAAAATAAAATAAAATAAATAAACTTAAAAATAAACCTAAACCTAAATAAAAATAAAAACCTAAACTTAAACCTAAACTAAATAAACCTAAATAAAATAAATAAACCTAAACTAAAATAAACTAAACCTAAATAAATAAATAAAATTAAACAAAAACCTAAACCTAAACCTAAAAATAAACATAAATAAACATAAACTAAATAAAACCTAAAAACCTAAACCTAAACCTAAAAAAAATAAACCTAAACCTAAACCTAAATAAAAACTAAATAAACTAAAAATAAAATAAATAAACAAAAAAAAATAAATAAAAAAACCAAATAAACCTAAACCTAAATAATAAAATAAAATAATAAATAAACCTAAACTAAATAAAATAATAAATAAACCTAAACTAAATAAAATAAACTAAATAAATAAAGAAAAACCTAAACCTAAATAAATAAACCTAAAACCTAAAGCTAAACCTAAACCTAAAAACCTAAACCTAAACTTAAACCCTAACCCTAAACCTAAAACCTAAACCTAAACTTAAACCTAAAATAAATAAACCTAAACCTAAACCTAAATACAAAAAAAATAAATAAACCTAAATAAACTAAACTAAATAAAAAATAAAAACTAAATAAAATAAATAAATATAAATAAAATAAAAATAAAATAAACTAAATAAAAACTAAAACTTGAACCTAAATAAATAAACCTAAACCTTAATAAAAAATAAACTAAATAAACTAAACTAAATTAAAAAAAATAAAACCTAAATTAAAACTAAATAAACTAAAATAAATAAATAAAAAATAAAATAAATAAACCTAAAAACCTAAACCTAATCCTAAAATAAACCTAAATAAATAAATATGTAAAATTAAAACAAACAAATAAATAAAAATAAAATAAAACCTAAAAATAATACCTAAACCTAAACCTAAACTAAAAAAAAAACCTAAACTAAAAACCTAAAATAAAATAAAAAAATAAACTAAATAAAAACCTTAAAATAAAACTAAAACCTAAACTAAATAAATAAAAATAAATAGATAAAACCTAAAAATAAAATAAAATTAAACTTAAACCTAAGCCTAAAATAAAACCTAAACCTAAACTAAATAAAAACCTAAACCTAAAACTTAAACCTAAAATAAAATAAACTAAACCTAAACTAAATAAGTAAAAAAATAAACTAAATAAAAAAATAAAAAACTAAATAAAATAAACCTAAAAATAAAACTTTAAAACTAAACCTAAACTAATTAAAATAAACCTAAACTAAAACTAAACCTATACCTAAACCTATACCTAAACCTAAACCTAAACTAAAAAACTAAACCTAAAATAAAAATAAAACCTAAAAAATAAAAATAAAATAAAACCTAAACCTAAACTAAATTAAATAAAAGCCTAAACCTAAACCTAAACTAAAACCTAAACTTAAATAAATTAAAATTAAATAAATAAAACCTAAATAAATAAACCTAAACTAAACTAAATAAATAAATAAATAATAAATAAACCTAAACTAAACTAAGTAAATTAAATAAAATGAATAAAAATAAAAAAAATAAAATAAAAAAAATAAAAAAAATAAACTAAACCTAAAACCTTAATAAACTAAAAACCTAAATAAATAAAATAAACTAAAACCTAAAAAACCAAAAACCCCTTCCCCTCTCTCTTATTCTCTCACAATTTTTGAATCCCCTTTGGTGGCGCGTCCACGATTGGGGATTTTCGGTGGTTTTTGCTTCGATTTCGTTTGATTTCAAAGGCTAGCACGACATTTGGCCGCTTGCATGATGTTTCGAAATTGATCATGGCCATAGTGAGTTCTATTCCTTGGGCTCAACCTCAAAATATGGATGTTCCAGCTAGGGCCTTTTACCTTTTGGGAATTGGCGGCCCTAATGCTGCATCTTCTACTAAATCCTTCAAAGAAGCACTCTCTAGTAAGACTTCTCCCTTTGCTGACTTGTTTAATCTCATTTTGACATCTTTAGGGGTTTGTCAACCATTATGTGCTCCGATGTGGATGTTCAAAAGTTGGCATAACCATTTGAATTATTGCTTGTCAATAAATTTTCTTTGTGTTTCCCAAATTTGGACAAGATCCACTCATTTTTCCATGATCTCAAGCATACGGGTGCCTTCTCGATTGGTCTAATTGACCATCGACACATCCTGATTCAACTTTCAAATGATCTAGATTATTGATGTTTTTTTGCATTATTCTTATTTCATCTTTAATTATCAAATGTGTTTGCTAAAGTGGTCACCCCTTTTTGACATTAAGGAGGAATCTCCTATTGTCCTTGTGTGGTTATCTCTTCCTAATATGTGCATTCATTTTGTTATCTACCATGTGCTTTTTGCTATTGTGGCTTTATCGATCGGCCTTTGTAACTCGACCAACCGACCGTTGAGCGATCTTGTCCTTCTATGTTTGGATCCTCATGTAATTAGATATAACTAAAAAATACCCTAAGGAAGTCTAGATTGGATATGAAAAATAGGTATTCACAAAAGGTTGAATTGGAGAACCTTCCAGTTTTTTGTTCCCATTGTAAAATTCACGGTCATGACAATTCATAATGTTTTATTCTCCATCCCCACTTAAAAAAAAAATGAAATCTTCCTAAAGAGAGTGTTGTCCCTATCCATAAGCTGATTCCTACTTATGTTCAAAAATTGGCCTTGGATCCTAAGGATGGTATGAAGGCTATTATTGGGGTTGATTCCTTGGTTATCAGGGTTAATCCTGTTGAACACATTTTGGCACCTCCTGTTGGTATGGATTCGACTGATATTGAAAATGGGAAGGATGAGTTACCCCTTATTTCTTCTTTGAATTTGAATATTTCTAATGCAGAGAATAATAAATTTTCTAGGCTTTTAGAAGATGATTTTGTTTCCTCTAATTTTATTCCTACATCTTTTCCAATTTTGATTGATGAAAATGAAGCTTTTAATGAGGATTTAAATTATGTCAAGCATGCTAAAAAATTTTTTGATCCGAATTTAACTACTTGTGCTTTGAATGGTTCTAAATCATCACTATCTCTCAATTCTAATCTTGATATTCATGCTAATCCTACTTTTCAACTCAATATGGATTTGGAATAGGGTGAACTCCCTTCCAAACATTTGGAGATTTCTCCTAAATCTGATGAATGTTACTAAATCCTACTCTGATGATGATTCTAGGGGAAAAGAAAATGGTTTCCAAACTTATCATGCTAAAAAGAAAAAAATGTTAAAAAATTTTCTCCCAAATTGTCAAAAAAACACTAGATCTACTTTGGCCTCCCTCTCCTCTCTTAATTATCCTTTCTTTAACCCCTTTTTATTTCCTTATGTTTAATTTTTTATTTGGAATGTTAGAGGGATCAGTACCCGCTCTATTCATAATCATATTAGAAATCTTTGTCGAATTCATAATATTTCTTTACTTATTATTTTGTAGCCCCTTATTCATGCTAATAAAATTAACAATGTTGCTAGAATGATAGGTTTCAATAAATTTTTCTCTAATGTTAGTAATAAGATTTGGTGTTTTTGGAATAATTTTGTTGAGGTTTCTATTCTTGATGATTTTCAACAAGTTGTCAATGCTTAAATCTCTTATGGTGACTATTGTGTTTTGGGATCTTTTGTTTATGCTTCTTATAATAGATATGGTAGAAATCTTCTTTGGGATAACTTGAGGAATTTTGCTACCTCTGTCAATAAACCTTGGTTTGTTGGTGGTGATTTCAACACTATTTCTTTCTCTTCTGAAAATGAAGTGGTGGTTGCTCTCCTAATATTCATTCAATGGAAAAATTTTCCAATATGATCCTTGATTGTAATTTGATTGATATTTGTTTTAAGGGCTCTAATTATACTTGGTAAAACTCTAGACTTTGGCAAAGGTTGGACCAGATTCTTTTTAATACTCATTGGATTACTCAATGGCCTATTACTTCTGTTGATCATTTAAGCATAACCTTGTTCAATCATGCTCCACTTCTAGTTTCTATTAAAGATAATTCTAATAGATTAAAAAACTTCTCTCCTTTTAGATTTAAACATGTGGATTCAGCATATTGATTTTTTTAATGTTGTGGCTAACAATTGGAAATCACCTTTACATCTTGATAATTTGATTATGGGGATGAATAGATTTTGGTTTAAGCTTAAAAGACTTAAACAAAATCTAGGTTGGTGGAACAAGCATTATTTTAAAAACCTTTTTGCTAATATCAAAGATATGGAAAAATTAGTTTATGATCTTGAAGTCTCTGTTATGTCTGATCCTTCTAAGATTAAGGACTTGAGGTGAAAGATAAACTTATTAATTTTTAAAATATGGAAGAGACTTATTGGCGACAAGAAGCTTCTAGTAAACATATTTGGATGGTGATAGGAATACTAGGTACTTCCATGCTTTAGTTAATGAAAAGAGAGCTTTAAATAATATTATAAAAATTAAAGATGATAATCGAGAATGGATTATGGAGAATAATGACATTAAGGAATCGATTATTAATTACTTTAGAGTTGCTCTAATGAAGAGTTTCTCTTATGAAGTTATTTCTAAATCACACTTGATTCCTTCTATTATTACTAGTGATGATAATGATTTTCTTACTATTGTGCCTAAAGTTCTGAATAGCATGAACAATGATTCTGTTGCTGGTCCGGAGGGTTTCACTACTCAATTTTTTTTTGAAAATGTTGGTTTATTATTAAAAATGATTTGGTTGAGGCTGTGATTAATTTTTTAATGGTAATCATTTTTCCTAGATATTTTTCTCATTCTTCTATTATTGTCATACCTAAGAAAGATAATCTAGACTATTGGAGTGATTGTAGACCTATTAGTCGTTTCACTTTCTTCAGTAAGCTGATTTCCAAAATTCTTACCAATAATCTTAGTCCTTTACTTCATAGGATTATCTCTCTCAAACAAACTAGTTTTGTTAGAGGTAGATCTATTTCTGTTAATATTTTAATTACCCAAAAATTAATCCATGATTTAGATACCAAGACTAGAGGTGGCAACATTCTTTTCAAATTAGACATTACCAAAGCCTTTGATAATATCTCTTGGGATTTCCTTTCCATATTTAAATTTGGGTTTTTGATAAATTTATTTGTCTTATTAAAAATTGTATTAATAATTCTTGGTTTTCTATTTTGCTTAATGGGGAAGCCTTGGGCTTCTTTCACTCTTCTTAAGATAAGGGGATCCCCTACTTTATTTAATATTATTATTGAGTACTTATCTAGGAGGATCAATGACTTATTCTTAATCAATCCTAGTATGTATTATAGAACTCTTGGTGATCTTCCTGTTTCCCATTTAAGCTTTGCAGATGATTTCATTTTTTTTTTGCAATGCCTCTACTCATCATATCAAGAATTTCAAGAGTTTTTTAAATAAATTTGGTAGCAAAAGTGGCCTTTCTATCAATGATAATAAAGGCTATTTTATCACTTCTTCTAGTATCTCCAATAATAAAATCAATCAAATCCTATATATCACTAATTTTAAACATCAACACTTACCTCTTAACTACTTGGGTGCTCCTCTTTTTAAAGGCCAAATGATCCCATCTTTTTGATGAGTTAATTCAAAAAATTTTAAATAAAATTTTAGTTTGGGAATTCCATTTGCTTTTCTTTGGTTTAGCTCACTATTCTTAAAAGCACTCTTAATTCAATGCCTCTTTATTCAATTCAAACTATTATCCCCACTAATGCTACTCTTATCGAAATTGCTTGATAAATTTTTTTGGGATCCAATAATTATGCCAAAACAATTCATTGGACATCTTGGCATAAATGTTGTGGTCCTTTGGGTGGAGGTGGTCTTGGTTGAAAACCTATTTGTGAAGCTATTACTGCCTTCTCTCATAAGCTCTGGTGGAATTTTAGAAAGAATTATAGCCTTTGAACTAATTTTATTTTTGAAAAAATATTGCCAAGGTAAACACCCTATTATCTGTGCTTATAAAGTTGGTGACTCCCCAGTTTGGAAAAGGCTATGCTCCATTAAATGGGTTGCTAAATCCTTAATATCTTGAGGAATTCATTTGGGTTCTTCTTTCTTTTGGCAAGACAATTGGATTGGCAATCTCTATTTCCCTTTATCTACACACACTCTTACATTGCTATTAAAGTTAACACTTTTTGGCTTAATAACAATTGGAATGAAAAAAGAACTTGAGAAATATATCCCTATTTATCTTTTGGATAACTTTAGAAATATCCCCATTTATTCTAACAAACCTGATCAAATTATTTTTAAGCTTTCTTATAATGGTGATTTTGTTCTTAAAGAGGTTTGGAATTTTATTAGAGATAAATAGAACTCCTCTAATGTTTTTATTAAACTTTGGAACAATAACATTCCCATTTCTTATTTGGTTTTAGCTTGGAGGATTTTGAATAACTTTATTCCTGTGGACTCTTTGCTCTGGAATAAAGGGTTTTATTTACCTTCAAAGTGATATTATTGCTTTCATATTGAAAATGTAAACCATGTTTTTGTCAATGGTGCTATTACTTCTAAATTATGGTTTTGGTATGATGATTTTTTTAAAACAAACTACTTTCATGGATCTCTTTCTTTATATCAATTTCTTGAAGTTTGCTTCAAAAAAACTATGAAAGTTCATATCAAAGTTTTAATAGATATTATGCTTATCTGGTTCATATGGATGGATAAAAATGATGCTAAATATCATGGTATTTCTATGAACCATAAAAGGATCCTAGCTAGAGCTAAAGAAAAAATTCATGCTCTATTTAATGCCAATCTTATTAATAACATTTATTTTTGAGGTCATAAATTTGTGGCTAATAAATTGGGTATCATGTTGCTTGATTTTCACTCTTATAAAGGTGTTAGGATTATCCATTGGATCAAACCTAAAAATAATTTGATGAAATTGAATCTTGATGGTTCTTGCTTCCAATAAATATGGTTGTGGTGGTATTCTTAGGGATTTTAAAGGTACGTCATTTATGCTTTTTCTTTTCCCCTCTAAAAGCCTATTATTGTCTATGTTAAGCTTATAACTGTCAATAAAGTTATTGATATTTGTTTGAATAATAGTTTCCTCAACATCTGGATTGAATTTGATTCACTCTTGCTTCTTGATATGCTTAATTCCAATAGAAATGGGAATGCTCAATTATTTTATCTTCTTAATCATACTAAAAATCTTCTTTCTCAAGTATGTTTTAAAATTTACCATATCCTTCATGAAGGCAATGCTTATGCTGATTTCTTAGCTAATTTAAGTGCCAACTTAACTGAGTTAAGTTTATTTGACAACCAAATGTTGCCTAAACTATTAAGAGGTTTGGTTAATCTGGATAATACTAGATTTCCTTATCTCAGATTATAATTTTTATGTTTTTTTTTATGATCCTTTGCTTTTGGTTTCCCTTTGTTAAACCCTCTTTAGGTCATGGTTATTTGCTTATTTTCACTTTTTGGCCCGAGCTAGGTTCTATTTTTGACCTCTTATTTTTGGGTTGGCCTGGTGGTTGCTACCTGGTCTTTCCTGTCTTTTCAGCCTAGGTTGGTTTGGTTTTTTTGGCTACTGTCTGCCTGGCTGGGTGTTTACCATAATTATTGCTCGATTATTTTTGGTCACCTCCTTTTGGGTTGTGGCTATGACTGCTGTCAATTTTTCCTCCTGAATGGGGTTTGCCTCATTTTGGGCTGCTTCCTTGAGTTGGATCACATTGTGGAGGTTAAGCGGGTGGCTTTATTATTGGGTTGGGCTGGTTGTGTAGGCTAGCTAGGTTGGTTGGTTGGTTGGTTGTGTTGGCTATTTTCTCCTCTTCTGTTGGTGGCATATATGGGGGACTATTGGTGGTTTATCTCTGGCTTGGCTTTGGCATAGTGGAGGTTATTTGTTAGCTATTACTTGGCTGAAGCTAATTTTGGGTTGGTTGTTATCTTGGGTTGGTGGGTTGATTGCTATTTTGTAGCCATTGTTTTGCCTTGGGTGTTTTTTTTTTTGTGGTTATGATGCTTGCCCTTTTTAATATTTCTCCCCACCTTCCATTTCTATTGTCTATGTTAAGCTTTTGACTATCAATAAAGTTATTGATATTTGTTTGAATAATAGTTTCCTTAACATTTGGATTGAATTTGATTCACTCTTGCTTCTTGACTTAATTCCAATAGAAATGGGAGTGCTGAATTATTTTATCTTCTTAATCATACTAAAATCTTCTTTCTCAAGTATGTTTTAAAATTTACCATATCGGTGAAGGCAATGCTTATGCTAATTTCTTAGCTAATTTTTTCTTCTTGAGTTAAGTTTATTTGACAACCAAACATTACCTAAACTATTAAGAGCTTTGGTTAATCTGGATAATACTAGATTGCCTTATCTCAGATTATAATTTTTTTCTATTTGTTTTTGATGATCCTTTGCTTTTGGTTTCCCTTTGTTAAACCCTCTTTAGGTCAGTGTTATTTGCTTATTTTCACTTTTTGGTTTGGGCTAGGTTCTATTTTTGACCTCTTATTTTTGGGTTGGCTTGGTGGTTTCTACCTGGTCTTTCCTATCTTTTTAGCCTGGGTTGGTTTGGTTTTTTTGGCCTGCTGGCTAATATCTATCTGGCTGGGTGTCTACCATAATTATTGCTCGATTATTTTTGGTCAGCTCCTTTTGGCTATGACTACTGTCAATTTTTCCTCTAGAATGGGGTTTGCCTCATTTTTGGTTTTTGCTTCCTTACTTGAGTTGGATCTGCTACTGTGGAGGTTAACTGGGTGGCTTTATTGGCTACTTGGGTTTGTAATTATAGGTTGTATTGGTTGGTTGGTACTGTTGGCTATTTTTTCCTCTTCTGTTGGTGGCAGATATGGGGGACTATTGGTGGTTTATCTCTGGCTTGGCATAGTGGAGGTTATTTGTTGGCTATTACTTGGCTGAAGGTAATTTTGGGTTGGTTGTTATCTTGGATTGGTGGGTTGATTGCTATTTTATAGCCATTATTTTGCCTTGGGTGTTTTTTTGTGGTTATGATGCTTGCCCTTTTTAATATTTCCCCCCACCTTCCCATTTCTGTTGTCTATGTTAAGCTTTTGACTATCAATAAAGTTATTGATATTTGTTTGAATAACAGTTTCCTCAACATCTAGATTGAATTTGATTCACTCTTGCTTCTTGACTTGCTTAATTCCAATATAAATGGGAATGCTGAATTATTTTATCTTCTTAATCGTACTAAAAATCTTCTTTCTCAAGGATGTTTTAAAATTTACCATATCCTTCATGAAGGGAATGGTTATGCTAATTTCTTAGCTAATTTAAGTGCCAACTTAACTGAGTTAAGTTTATTTGACAACCAAACATTGCCTAAACTATTAAGAGGTTTGGTTAATTTGGATAATACTAGATTGCCTTATCTCAGATTATAATTTTTTCTGTTTGTTTTTGATGATCCTTTGCTTTTGGTTTCCCTTTGTTAAACCCTCTTTAGGTCGTGGTTATTTTCTTATTTTCACTTTTTGGCTTGAGCTAGGTTCTATTTTTGACCTCTTATTTTTGGGTTGGCTTGGTGGTTGCTACCTGGTCTTTCCTATCTTTTTAGCCTAGGTTGGTTTGGTTTTTTCAGACTGGTGGCTACTATCTTCCTGGCTGGGTGTTTACCATAATTATTGCTCGATTATTTTTTGTCACCTCCTTTTGGGATGTGGCAATGACTACTGTCAATTTTTCCTCTTGAATGGGGTTTGCCTCATTTCTGGGCTAGTTACTTCCTTATTTGAGTTGGATACTGGAGGTTAAGGTGGCTTTATTAGCTAGGGTTGGTAGTGTAGTAGGTTGGTTGGTTATTTGTGTTGGCTATTTTTTTCCTCTTCTGTTGGTGTCATATATGGGGGACTATTAGTGGTTTATCTTTGGCTTGGCTTTGGCATAGTGGAGGTTGTTTGTTATTGCATTTGAAATTTGGGTTGGTTGTTATCTTGGGTTGGCGGGTTGATTGCTATTTTGTAGCCATTATTTTGATAGATGGCTTTTAGTCTGTCTTACTAGGCTTTAATCCTTTTTATTTTTTCTATGGCTGCTCTCCTTACCTAGATCAAAATTTCTGCTACTTTGGTTGGGTTTGGTGAATGATACTGTCTATTTCTACCCTTTTCCTGGTTGTCTTGGCTATGTTGGCTGGCTAGGTTGGTTAGATGGGTGGCTGTTATGGCCGATTTTTCCTACTCTATTAATGACTGATTTGGAGGCCTGTTGGTGTTCTTGCTGTGGTCTATTTTTCTATTCTTCCTACTATGCTTTTTCTCTTTTGGCTGATGCTGCTCCCCTTTTCCCTATTTATGTGGTAGCCTTACTTCCCATCTTGTTTGCTTTTAGGCTAGGTGTTTTTCCTTTTTGGTATTGGTTTTTTTTGTTTGTGTTTTTATGCCTGTTATGAAGCTTTCTCCTTTTGTTGTTGATATTCCTTTTTGGTGGTGGCTCTGGTGGTGTTCCTATTGTATTGTTGCTATCCCTAGTGGTTAGTTAATTATCGGCCTTATTGGGCTTGATTATTTTGGTGGATTTGTGGTTGGTTGTTCTGTTTGCTGCTTGGAGGATTTTGCAGCCTTGTTGGATGATGGACTTTAGACGATGGACTACAAGAGGTATTCTGGCTATGATGGCCTTGATGTTTCTCTCTCTTTCTTCTTTTTGTTGGTAGCACTATATATAATTGTAACCCCTCTTTTGAAGTTATGATGCTTACATATAGTGTTGATCCTTGAGATGATTGTAATTGAGCTTGAGCCTTTCTTTACTTTTCTCCTTTTATTTACTCTTACAATTTATGCTGGCTTTATTGTACTCACCCTTTCTTTAGTAAGTTGTAGAATTCTTTTATAGCTTAGCAGAGTCTTGCAGGTGGATCTTGCTGGTAGCAGAAAGACTACATGGAGGATCCTGTTGCTTACATGGATCTTCTATTATTATTGATTAGGTTTATCTTAGCTTTCTATCATATATTATTGTAATAATTAGGGTTTATCTCTTTAAGAATATTGTAGCACTTTGAGCATTGGTTTAGATAATTACCCCTGGGACTTTGTACTTTTCTGTGGATAAAATTTCCACATTTCTGGTTAAAAAAAACTCACAAATCCTACCCTGACCTAAACCCTAAACCTAAACCCTGACCTAAACAAACCCTAACCCTAAACCCTAAACAGGAACCCTAAACCCTAAACCCTAAACCCTAAACCCTAAACCCATGACCCTAAACCCAAACTAAACCCAACACCTAAACCCTAAAACTAAACCCCAAACCTAAACCCTAAACTAAAACCATAAACCCTAAACCAAACCCTAAACCCTAAACCATAAACCTAAAACCTAAACCTAAAACCAGATAAGAAAATAAAATAAATAAAAAAACCTAAACCTAAATAAAATATAAAATAAAATAAGATAACAAACCTAAACTAAAACCTAAATTTGAACCTAAAAATATTTAAAATAAATAGAAAATAAAATAAAATAAAATAAAATAAATAAAACCTAAAACTAAAAAAATAAAATAAACCTAAATAAAATAAAAACAAAACATATAATAAAAATAAACTAAAAAATAAAATAAAAACTAAATAAAAACCTAAACCTAAACTAAAATAAACTAAACTAAAATAAATTAAACATAAACCTAAACCTAAAATAAACTAAACCTAAACTAAATAAAATATAACTAAAATAAACCTAAAAACTAAAAAATAAAACCTACAAATAAAAAATAAAACCTAAAACCAAAACCTAAAAAAAAATAAAATAAACCAAACTAAACTTAAAATAAAAATAAAACAAAACTAAAAAAAAATAAAATAAAAATAAAACTAAACTAAAAGCTAAAAGAATCCTAAACCTAAAAAATAAATTAAAATAAAAACATAAACTTAAATAAATAAAGTATAATAAATAATAAACTAAATAAAATAAAAATTAAACCTAAATAAAATAAAATAAAAAAAAAAACTAAATTAAATAAAATAAACTAAATAAACCTAAACATATCAAAATTAATTTAAGAAAAACCCTAAACCCCACCTAAACAACAGCCAAAACCCTAAACCTAAACTAAACCAAACTAAACTAAACAGATCAAACCAAAACCACAACTGAGCCCTAAACCTAAACCCTGACCACCCCAGGCCTAATAAACAAACTGAGCCCCCTAAACCCTGGGCCCAGGCCACTAAACCCTAAACTGGGCCCTGGGCCTAAACACCTAAACCACTGACCTGAGCCTACCTTAAGGCCCTGAGCCTAAAGCCCTGACCCTAAACTAAACCTGGGCCACTGGGCCCTAGGCCACTGAGCCACTAAAATCTACCCTAAACAAACCTAACCACCAACTAAAGCTAGGCCCTAAACTAACTAAACCTTAACTCTAAAGAACTACATGACCTAAACCTAAACTCCCTCACCAATAAACTCTAAACATGACCTCCTTTATAAACCCTTAAACCTAATCACACCTTAAACCCTAGGACCCAGAACAGGAAACCCAGGTGGACCCTAAACCCTGGGCCACAAAACTGTGGTGAAAATGAGCTCTAAAAAGGTAATAAAACCTAACCTGTAAAGATTAAATAAAATGATATAATAAACCTACAACCTAAAATAATAAAAATAATTACTAAAATAAATATACTTTATAAAAAATAAAAAAGATCTAAATAATAAAAAAACAAATACTAAACTAATAAAATAAAATAAAAACTAAATAAAAACTAAACTAAAAAAATAAACTAAAAAATAAATAAAATAAACATAAAACCTAAAAATAAAAATCCTAAACCTAAAATAAAATAAATAAACTAAACTAAAATAAATAAAACATGACTAAACTAAAATAAAAAACCTAAACCTAAACCAAATAAAATAAAACAAACTAAAATAAACCTAAAAACAAACTAAAAAAAAATAAATAAAAAAACCTAAACCTAAATAAAAAAATAAAACTAAAACCTAAAAATAAAAATAAAAAAATAAAACTAAAAGACATAAACTACTTAAAAAAATAAATAAAATAAACCTAACCTAATAAAATAAATGTATAATAAAATAAACTAAACTAAATAAAATAAAAAAAAATATAAATTATAAAGATAAACTAAATAAACTGGTTTATTCAAAATACCCAAATCTAAACTAGGATAATCCCCTTTACTACAACCCTATACTAAATCTGACCTAAACCTTGGGCCCTGACTAAAAAACCAGGCTAAACCCAACCTGACCCAACCACAAATAACCTAACTCACTAAACCCTAAACCTAAACCCTAAAACTTAAACCATCCCTAAAACCTAAACCCCAAACCCAACCTAACCACCTCCACTGAGCCCTAAACCATTCCTAAACCTCCCTAAACCCTAAAAACCACCCTAAACACTACTCCACCTCAAAACACCACACAAACCCTAAACCCTAAACCCCAATCTAAACCTTAACTAAACAACCCACCCTAAACCCTAAACCTAAATATAAAGTAACTAAATAAATAAATAAGTAAACCTAAACCCTAAAACCTAGTAAACCTAAACTTAAACCTAAACCCTAAGAATGGACATAACCTTGATGGCAGGAACATCACGCTCAACCAAGCTTAGTCTAAATCTGGCGATGGAGGTGAAGGTGGGGTATATCGTGTTTGGGGGATCTGGAGGTCTTTGTTGATGATATGAAGGTGGTGGTTTGTGTGGTTATGATAGGAGGAGAGCGATGGAGATTGATTATGGTGGTTGTGAAGGAGAGAGATATGATGGGATCCTACTTTGAGAGGCGGTGGTTACGACAAGAACTAGAGAAACTAAAAAATGGTTGATCTGATCTACTACTTATGAAACTATGTCTTTACACTAGAGATGATTCTAGTTATTTAGGGTTTTTGATTTGCTCTATGCACGCTCATTTTGGATCTATGCCATTGCTTCTGTCTTAGAAAAATTAATGTGCTACTTGGTTGATGAAATCAAAATAAAAGAAAATTTGAATCTAAATTTGTTCTCTACTAAAAAAAATTAAACCCCATACATTTACCTACTTATACACAAATCCATAAAAAAATAAACCCTAAAATAAATAAAAATCTTAAATAAAAAATAAATACAAACCCTAAGCCACTAAACCTAAACCTAAACTAAAACCCTACCATAGACCCTAAACCCTAAACCCTAAAACCCTAAACCATAAACCTAAACCATTAAAACCTATAACCTAGACCCTAAACCCCAAACTCTAAACCCAAAAATAAACTAACCATAAACCCAAATCTAAATCTTAAAAACTAAACTCTATGAATGGATAGAACCTTGACAAGAACATCATAAGGCTGGTCTTCAGTTTGTACAGGTGGGTTATCATAGTGGTGGTGGGGAATCTAGAGGTGCTAGTGCTGTCTGAGTAGTGGTGGTTATGGAGGTAACATAGGTTACACATGGTGGTGTGAGAGGGATAGATCAATATGGTGGATCCCACTACTAGAGGTGGTGGTGGAAGAATAGAAATTAAGAATGAGTCGATGCACTTATGGAATAATCTTTATAGTAGAAATGATTCTAGTTATCTAGGGTTTTGATTTTATATGCTCATTTTTATCTATGTTGTCATTTGTATCTTAAAACTTGGTGTGCTTTGGTTTGAAATCAAAAGAAGAAATGTTGAATATGAATTTCTTCTATGTTAAAAAAATCCTTATACCACAATAAACCTAAAATAAAACTTAAACTCTAAACAAAACATAAACCTAAACTAAACCTAAAACCCTAAAACCTAAACCCTAAACATTAAACCCTAAACCCTAAACCTTAAACCCTAAGAAACCTAAACCTAAATAATAAACCCTAAACCCTATAACCTTAAACCCCTAAACCTAAAAAATGCTAAAACCCACACTAAACCCAAACCCACCTCTAAACCCAAACCTAAACTAAACCCTAACTGACCTAAAACCCTAAACCCAAAACCTAAATCTGAATAAGAATTTAAAGATTAGATCTAAAGAAAGACCTAATAACATAGTGATGGTCTTCAAAGATTTCTTTATTAGATTTGAATACCCAAAATCATATTATAATACCATATATTATAGTATAATGTAACATCATATATTTGAGCATGTAGTGATGTGTTTTGGATGTTATAAGTGGATTTTGAAATGTTTTAGTATATTATGATATTGTACTATAGTATATTAATATAAATCATAAAAATATTGATTTAATAAATAAAATGAAATTTATTAAATTTGAATTGGGAATTAGGTTGAAGTACCAAATGTGTGCTACACCACTTAGTAAAAAGTAAGAATTTATGTTCAAAATAAATAATATATTGTAATATAGCATATATATAATATATGTTATGTTATGATTTTAAATTTAGTATTTTACAATAATGTAGTTGAGATTACTAGCATTATTTATAAAAATGTTGATTTAGACTTTTAAATGGTGGAATTTGGCCAAATTCATAATAGGTAGAGCATGACATCATAATATATTGTTTTAATTTAAAATATGTAAGTAATATGACTAAAATATATAGTTTTCTATTATTTAGACTAATTTTTTTTTATCTTAAGCAATGTGATGCAATATAATATATAATATATGTTATAGTATATATAATATAGGATGCCATAACATAGTGTAGCATCATGCATTATATCATATTATTGTGACATGTTACTTTAGCATATTTTAGTTTGCTATAGTATGATGTAGTAGAGTTTGTACTGGTATAATTCATAAAAATACTAATTTATAGGTTGGGATGATGGGATTTGGCCAACTTTAAGGTAAGCTTTAGGCAACATCATTGGAGATGTGCTATGGTGTGTGAGTTAATCAAAAGAATGGATTTTTGCATCCAAAATAAATGTTCTTTTTTTAGCCTTATTTTATAATTTTTATGCTTAAAATGATTCATTTTAAGGTGTAATGTAAGATAATATATTATATGAAATCATATTAAAATATACTATACATAATAATATAACTTCACATATATTTGAATGTGGTGGTGTGTTGTACATTTTAGTATGTTTTACTTTTGTTGTAATACATTGGGTTAAAACTCACAAAAATGTTAATTTGAAGGTTGAGATGGAAGAATTTGCAAATTCAAGGAACACAAAGCAACAAAAATTATGCTATTTTTTTTCTAATAGAAAAATAATAATTTTATCTAAAATGAACATTATTCATATTTTGAGAAAATTTTATTATTTATTCCTTTTAAGTGATTCTAATGACATGTAATGTTAGATAATATATTATATTATAGCAAATTATAATATAACATAATATATTATAATATAATATAGTGTGTTAATTCATACTATAATATGTTTAGAATGATATTGTATAGTTAGTTTGCACTTGCACCATCACAAATCATAAAATATTGATTATAATGTTAAGATGATGTAATTCAAATGAATACATTATTAGGCATTTGGTTGAAGTATTGAAGGTGTTCATAGAGAAGAAATAAGATTTGATGAAAATTCCATGTCAAGGACATGGAGGCGATCCTAAGCAATCACACATGCATGGACATGACATGTGAGGGGTCTATCTTTGAGGCAAGAAAATAATTCATTGGGGATAAGGTTTGAATTTTATTTGATATTATGATTTATGAAAAGAAGATCCGTTAGGGATAAGAATCTATAATCCATCAAAGATTAAGATCGAATCAACTTTACTTTGTTAGATTTTAATTGATGTGGAGACATATCTCCTAGAGATATGGGCTTGAGTCCATTCGGGATCGGGTATATTTAAAATTTAGCTATGATAGATTAGTTGGATAGAAGATTTATTTTTGCCCTAAGAGCCTAATCACATCTAGGCTACACATTAAAGCATCAATCATAAGAAATTATGGAAAGCATGCCATTTCTAATGCATAATTTAAAAAAATTATCAATCAATTTTATGACTACCACAAAAGAATAAAAGTAGGTCAAGTACCACCGTACAACCCAAAAAGAAAAAAGATTGGTAGCCGAGCTCTACCCTTATACAACTCAGAATATGAAAGAATAATTACAATTGTACTAAATGTTATGGGGGTCTTCTTTCCTTCATTTTCTCATATCTTCTTTCTTGATTTGGATATGCTTACTTCAAAGGCATCACAGGGCACCCCAAGACAAAGCGTTCTAGCCACTACTCATCCTAATCTCCTATAGCATTAATCCTAATTCCTATTACAAAATTACATTTAGAATAAGAAAAGTGAATCTAACTACACTTATAAAACAAGTGTTAGCTAAACACACATGCAATCCCAAGTAGTTATATTTATAATGTAGACTTAGCACCCAAAATATGGGTAACCAAGCCCACCTGTCCTAACTTGGATTATGCTTAGGGGTTCAAGCAACCTACAAAGAGAGTATTTATATTTATCTTTAAGCATCCTCTTAAGCATAATTCAATGCAAAAGTACTAACATCTAGTTTGAAACCTTACATCATAAAACAAAACATACACCATCATACACCATCCTAATTATGATTACAAGTGGTGACTTAGTTCTATTGTGGGTGTTAAGACTTGGTGTGGTATGTCTTACTAGGCATTAGAGTTATAATTTACTAGGCATTTATGTAGAAGGATTCAATTTAACATAAAGAGTTGATTTTACTTGAAGTTATTTAACTTTGAGAATTTTAATTTATGATTTCTTTTATTTCATATGATTATACTTAGCAACTTAGTATTATAAAGAGAAGGAAGAGGATTACCTAACCCTCCTTCTAAAACTCATTAATTTGATTTAGTTCTCTTTAGTGAATAGCTTATTGCATATTTTAAATTAATCCTATGTTTAGGTTCACTTTAAATAATGCTATTCAATATGAAAGGTATCTTAAGATTAACCTAATTGAATTACTACCACATGACATATATCAAACCATTCCTTTCCATAACATGTAACATGCATATGATTTAATCCTAAATGTATTTACAAATATAACATATTTTAATAAATTATAATACCAAAATACATAAGGATGGAATCATATAAGTACATGTCATTTATTCGTATCAGAGTAATCAAATGACCTCCTTTGGGTTAGCTAAAATCATTCCCAAGATGTCCTATATACTTATTAACATTCCAAGCCTATGTAAATCTATACAAGGGTAAGGAAAAGAGAGCACTAATTTATATATCACACATGCTAATGACTTAGGCGAATATGAATGCCTGTATTTTTGGTAACAAAAGGGGATCTTCATCTTTTAATTAAGCATACCTACACATGTGTAGAAGAAGAAAGCAAGTATGTACAGTTGTTAAACTAGGGAAGTGAGGTAATCAAATGACCTTTTTGGGGCTACTTAAAGCCTCATATTCCCGGGATGTGCAGACTAAACACTTGCTATCTTAAATATATATGAATGTATACACAACTATAAAGATGAAAATCATACAGAGATTGCATTTTTATTTGATTGAATCATTTATGCATGTGAATTAAAGTTCTATCCAAATTCTAATATAAAAATACATGTAAATGAAATCAAATAAGTACATGTCATTATTAAGTAGGGAAGTAAGGTAATCAAATGACCTCCTTGGGGGTACTTGAAGCCTTGTATTCCTGTGTGGTGTTTATTTTTAAGATGTGGGACACCACGCAAAAATTAAGGGATACTTATTGAAGTGATCAAGTATGAAATTAAGGAATGGTACACTATCTCGAAAGATAGGAATCACCACCCCATAATGGACCTAATCACCTAATAAGGACTCCTAAGGCATGATGGGTATTTGAATCTACTAGAGATTTTTCTGCTACTTTACATGGAAAAGTATAGAAAGGTTTATTTTAAGCCAGGTTCATTAAGTTCCCTATGGAGGCAAGCATCCATAGTTAATTACATCCTAAGGTGAATTCTTTTGGATTACTCTCAATTAAAGTAGGCAAATATCATCTTCAAATATTTTAAGGTTAAGACTATCAAAGGATTGGTTATGTTTGGAAAATCAAGTGGAAAAACTCAAGGAGAAGACTTATTATCAAATCCAAAGGGAATGAGTAGGAAATGCTCATGATACTTGGAAACTTAGTGAGCATTCCAATCTATCCTATGGTTGGGCTTTACATGTTTGAAATTTAACAGAGTGATTTTATTAAAGTTAACATTTTATTAGAAAGTTAGGGCTTATAATCCCAAAACACAAGGTTGTGAAAATGCCTAAGAGGTGAGGATTTATGCTTTGTTAGGAGAAACAACTACCTCCGATCCTAAATCTAGGGAGCTTTAATAAGAACCAAAGTGCTACCTAAATCTAAGCAAAGATTGGTATATAGTTTATCTCCATAAGAGGGTAGACCACTTGATTGTTGGGCTTACAACCGCCTAGAGTGGTAGCCAGCTAACTCCTCATATGCTTTTTGAAAACCATGTAGGCAAGTCATATGATTTTGCAAGATAGTTAGGTTATTATTATTTAGAAAGAGACTAAAGTCCTTAAACCTACTCCTTAAAGACTAGAGCATTAGTGGTATGAGTAATGACTTAGTCTAATGTAGATCATTTCAAATTTAATTTGTATTTGATACTTCATTTTGACAAAGGCTAAGATTTTCATATGTCTAAATGCATGATGAAATGGATTATTGGCCAAATCAAAAGAGAAGAGGGTGAAGCCCCATCTGTAGGAGTTACTCTTATAGGTAAAGTGGTTCACATGTGTGCAAGAATGGAGACCCTCATTTTTGCAAGAATGGTAGAAGATGCATGCATGATATTAGACATACAACCATGCAGCTAAGGGGTTGCTAAATCTTTTAATTATCTTGATTTAATGCTTAGGCTTTATGTGAGGTTATGAGTTATTTAGAAATTTAATTATGAGTTATAGTTGGGTAAAAGATTTATTTTTCCCTAAACATAATCGTCTCCACAATAAGCACCAATCATAAAGAAAACTATGAAAAGGCATATTGTTTCTATTATGCAAGCTAAATAAAACATCAAACAATTTTATAGATCTAACACAAAAGAATAAAAGGCCAGTGCGATCAGGTACCACCTTACAACCTAAAAGAGAAAATGGGTAGCTGAGCTCTACCCTTATAGAACCTGGAATACGAAAGAATAATTATAATTTATAAATGAATAAGTGCTATGAGGGATCTTCATTTTTCTTGTCTTCATGTCTTCTTATCTTCATATCTTTATGTGTCTTCTTCCTTCTTTGATTTGGTTTGCTCCACTTCAAAAGCATCACATGGCCTCCCAAGACAAAACCTTCTAGCCAATGCTCATCCTTATCCCCCCATAACACTAATCTTAATTCCTAATGGAAAAATTACATTAAGAATAAGAAAAGTAAATCTAATTAAACTTGCAAAACAACTAGCTAAACACACATAAAACCCAAGCAGTTATATTTATAATTTGGACTTAGCACGGGTAACCAAGACCACCTGACCTAACTTTGATTATGCTTAGGGGGATTAATCTAAAGAGAGCATTTATATTTATTTTAAGTGATCCCTTAAGAATAATCCCCGAAAATATGATTAGGTTAATCACAACCATCGTCAATCTACAAACATACACCTAACATCATCTAAAATATTACATCCTAAAACAAAATATATAAAACCAAACACCTCAAACATAAAGCTAGAAGTAGTGACTTAATTTTTAATGTGTGTGTATTAAGGCTTGTGTGGTATGGCCTAACTGAGCTTTAGAGTTAAGATTATCTAAGTATAGAAAGATTCAACTTAAAGGGTGGTTTCACTTCAAGTGTTTTAATTGATTTGTAAGTTTTAATTTATGTTTTCTTTTATTTATATGACCTTAGCAACTAAGTGTTATAAAGAGAAGAAAAGAGGTTACCCTTTTTCATCACAACCTTAAACTACTTTCTAAAGCATGTTAATTTAATTTTATTCTTTTTAGTAAATGACTTATACACATTTTAAATTATTCCTAAGTTTAGGTTCACTTTAAATGATCTTATTCAACATGAAAGGCATCTTAAGATTAACTTAATTGAATTACTATCACATGTCACATATCAATTTATTCCCTTTCATAACATGTAACATGCATGCATATAATTCCAAGTATAACTATACATGCAACATATTTCTTTTATCATGCTTTAAATGAAAGATGCATATGTGTATTTTGTAGAAAATGGGATTTTTAGTCATTAGCTAAATTCACATTCCAGTGTATAAAAGTTTTAAGAAACTACTTCACCATTGTTAAACAAGGGGAGTGAAGTAAAGATCTTCTTAGGGATACTTAAAACCTTGAATCCCAAATGTCTAGACTAGATATACCCACTATTCTTAAATACACATAAATGTACAAATGATAATAAGAATAAAATTTTTTGAATGAAGTTCATTAAGTTAGAAAAAAGATTTTCATTCAATAGTTAAATGCACATGCAAGTGTATGAAAGTTTTAGGTGGATACTTCACCATTATTAAACTAAGGGAGTGAGGTAAAGACCTCCTTGGGGCTACTTAAAGCCTTGTATCCCTATAATGGCCAAACTAGAAATACCCATTATTCTTAAATACACATGAATGTACAAATTTCTATAAGAATAGAAAATCATGCAAAAAGTTCATTAAGTTAGAAAGAAGATTTTCATTCATTTGTTAAATGTACATCCAAGTGTATAAAAGTTTTAAGTGAATACTTCACCATTACTAATGTGAGGTAAAGACCTCCTTGGGGCTACTTAAAGCCTTGCATGCCCGAATGTCCATATAGATATACCCACTATTCTTAAATACATGAATGTACAAATGACTATAAGAATAGAAAATCATGCAAAATGTTATATTTCCTTCAATTGAATTATTTATACATGTGAGCTAAAGTTCTATATAAATTCTAAGATAGAAATACATAGGAATGAGTTCAAAAAAATGTTGTCCCCTTTTCAAATGGGCTATACACTTCTTAACATTCAAACCTTACGTAAATCTATATAAACTAAAGAAAGAGAACTCCATACCACATGTTCTAAGCCATAGACACATACAAACTTATAGATATTTATAAATATTATCACTCCAAATGTTATAGTTGACTTATAAACTTTTGAAAATAACTTTGATTTAATAGTGATAATAGCCACACATAATCATAGGTTAATCAACACATGCAAGCTTAACATAAAGGAAATTCATTTAAATTTAAACATTTTGAAATCATGAATGCATGAAACCATATGACACACATCCTTTAATATGATTGGAAAGTAATAATAAGACGTAAAACACATGTTTTCAATCAACCAAACTAATTCTTAACAATCATATCAAATACAATCATTTAAAATAAACCAAAGCTTCTTATTAAGTTATTTTTGGATGTTTGATTTGATTTAAAGAAGAGAGGAGATTCAATCATTTACTGCACCTAACCAATTCCCATATTGGTTAATCTATTTTGTTCAATGAAAAAAAATTAAGTTGATTTTATAGATTAATTAGGTTACAATATGAGTTAAGTCCATTAATTACCCCTTCCCTATATCACCTTAACATATTTATCCAAGTAATTATGAGCCAAAGTGGTATTCATATGCATTAGAAATTAAATAAATAATGATCCTAAGAAATGAGAGGGACCTAATGCAATTGGCTCATAATTAATGGTTAATTAAGCTAAGAGACTTAATTAAGTACTCTTATAATTCTCCCACACATATGGGCTAATTATAATTTCCTTAGGATTCTTTTAGGTTATTGAACACCTAAGAGTTTACCCAAGAAACTTAATTAGATGAGATCTATAATGGTTTCAACTTAATTAATTAAGCCATTTAATTAATGAATTAAACCATTAATTAATCCCAAATTAATTAGTTTTAAGTTAAGTGAAATGAACTTAGGGAAAAGAATGTGAAGGAGGTCCCAATCTCATTCCCCATGCCCATTCACTATTCCACAATGATTAGTAGGCTTAATTAATTATTCCTTATTATTTAGAATGTTAATTAATTACTTTAATTAATTAAGAAAGTAATTAGGGCTAAAATAAGCAATTTCCCTAATTAACCAAGCAATAAATCCCAAGAAAATTATGGGAGGCAGGGGTCATCCCATTAATCAACCTCAGAAAGTTTGAAATTAATTACTTGAGCAATTAGGGAGTAATTAAGCTAATTAAATTTTAATTAAACCCATATTAAGCTTTAATTATTTTATAAAATCAATTAGAAATATTTTTATTAAATTGTCCTCTAAAATATTTTTTAAATAAGTATTTATTTGTATTTTTTATTTTTATACAATTTGTGGTGAAATTATGATGTTTCAATAATTAAAATCAAATTAATTGGCCTTAATTAACCTTAATCCTATGTTTGCCACTTGATGACATGCTTTCCATTTGGCATCAGATTGGTTCTTTAAGTTATCATGTATGGGCTAACAATGGTGGATGCATTTTCATGTGAGCCATCGATTTGAGATCGATGGCCATGATCAAAGTCTCGGTTAATAAGGATTAATTAGACAAATCTAGCATGATTTGATCAGGATCGTCCATTTTGATCACACAGAATGGATGATTTGTGATATATTTCCTCCCGAGCAGTGAGAGATGGAGATTGTCCATCATTTGTAGCTCGATCCGAGCTCACCTGAGCTTGAATGAAGATCAAATCGATCCCACACCTTTGAGGAAGAAAAATAATGAGATCCAACGGTGTAAATCTCATACATTTTTTTCAAAGGACCAAACCATTTTGAGCTAAGGATTGGTTTCAATAGCATACCTCACTGGAGCTTATGACCAGCAGTTACAATGATTGACGAAGCTTCGCATGGTAGAGACAAAGCCCTGTTGAGTGGCATGAGCTTTGATTTGGTGTGGTTTGCTCGGAATACCATTGCACTAGGTGTAGGTGATTCACTTTGATCGAACTCCCACTTTTGGTGGTCAGAGGCATCGAGAAATGATTCATTCTTGCTTGTCTAGCTCCAAGGAAGGTGTGTGCAAAGTTAATTGCACTTTGGTGGAGATTTGAGAAAATGGGAATTAGAGGTGGCCTCCCCTATTTCAATTTTTGCAAAACTAAGTAGGAGAAAATTTGGAGAACTCAGGAACTTTAGAAATCACTCTAGGGAGGAGTTATTGGGCTTCTACAGTTAAATCAAGTGCAAGTGAATGGATTAGAGTGATAATGAGAGGAGTATACCCCCTCATTCTAGAGATCGGATGGCAATGACTGATTTGGCCATTTTGATTGGATGGCTGCAAATGGGAGCATGATTTGGGGAGGGAATCACCTTAGCTGGCTTCACTTGAGTGGAGGAGGGTGTGAGGATGCAACCAAGGCAAAGGGAGTGGGATTCCTTGCTTACCACATGCTTTAATGGAAATAGGGAGGTGATTTCACCTCCCATGGGTTATGGCTGACCTAACCAACCTTTAGGTTAGGTTAGCCAACGTCCTTGGTGCCTAAGTGAACCAATGGATGGGTGCCAAGTGGCCAAGAAGAGGAAATGATGAAATGTCTAGGTCATTTGTCTCATGGGATTCCCTTGACCCAAGGGAAAAGTGGTCATTTAGCATTAGATTTGATTTGGGCAGATTTGAGATGAGTCAAAAATGGGTTAGCCCAAATTTCAAGTGATTTGGAGTTCATTTGGTTTGAGTTGGCTTAATTTGACCTATTTATGTCAAATTGGGTTAGGTTGGGTCAAGTTGACCAATTTGTTAAATTGAGTCAAACCTAGGGTTGGTTAAAGTTCATATGACCATTTGGAGTGCATTGGTTCAATTAGTTTCAATCAATTTGGCCTAGGTTTGATTTTGGCTCAGTTGCATTCATATAGGTCAAATGGGTCAAGTTGATAAATTTGACCAAATTGGCCAAATTAGCTTGGGTTGGGTGTTGGTTCAAGTTAAATTAGTTAATTCAAAATGATTGTAGGCTTTTGTTCGAATGAATTTGGATTTAATTTGGATTTTTCCAATTTGATCCTTTAGGTCAATTTAGGCTAAGATGGGTTAGGTTCACCAATTGGTCAAATTGTGCTCAATTATGGCTTTGGTTAAGTTCAATAATAAATTTAGAATGAACTTGAGCCATTGGTTGCAATCAATTTAGGTTGGACCATGATTTGACCTATTTTGGCCTTTTAGGTCAATTTGGGTCAAGTTGGGTCAAATGCCCAATTAGGTTTGGTTTGGCTCAATTGAGGGTCAAGTAATGTTCAAAACTTGATTATGGGCTGGTGTGAATCAATGGTTCCAATTTATTTGGTGTATGGTGAGTTTTAGCTTATTTAGGTTTCATTTGGGCTAAAGGTTGACATACTCAAAGGACCAAGTTGACTTGGTTTGACCTAATTCAAGGCAATTGATCATCATAGGGTGATCAATGATCATGGCATGAGGCTTGGATAGGATTGGTTCAATCCAATTTAGATTGGATTAGAACTTGGCTCAAAAAGTTCCTTTAGGTAACTTTGGGTCAATTGGATGTAAATGGGTCAATTGGTTTGGTTTTAGCTTGATTGAAGTTTAGTTGAACTTATACACGAGCCTATGAATAAAATAAAATTCAACTG